>JBBMOJ010000727.1:0-14095 GCA_038090695.1 Sclerotinia spermophila | reverse complement strand
GGGATTTATATTGAATTTCTTTTCGTCTATAATATTAACTTTGCCACCACAGGGATATCCTCCTCAGACGATAAACACCCTTCTGGATCGAATATGAGAACTAAATCTCCATCTGGATCGATGATCATCGTATCATTAGTCATTTTGATGAGGCGAAAGATATCTTGTATTTAGGCTGTGTAAGAGTTTGTGTGCTATATGGTGTTTGATGATGAAATTGATGATGAAAGATTGTAATCTTAATATAGTTTCGTAGTATGGACTCTCAGAGTAGTTTCATCAGATAATTCGTTTAATCGTGAACAATATATAAGAGAAAGCGATGCTGGAGATAGATGCTAGCATATTCACTAGCGCATACCATTACTCTTGTATTTATTGAATTGGGAACCGTATTGAATTCGTGGTGATGAATATGAATCGGCGTATGGGATTAGGAGAAGTGACATTGGTTAGGTAAGCTAAAAGTAACCAGTGAATTCTCTATGAATTCCAAACCTAAGCAAATGAAGCCATACAAACATCAGGAGTGCATGACTAAGGTAAATTCACTTGACTCTTCGCCGCGAATAAACACATGAAAAGACCAAAAGTTCTTGAAACTTTATAATGCCTCTGGGTATCGCTTGTGTCTACCTGATTTTCTTATTGGCAGAATTCGCGGCCAGTAAATTAATTATCACTCAACTACTCATACTGCCAGAAATTATGGACCTCCACCGCTAATAAACCAAGCTAGCTCTCTTGTAGTAGTACATGTATTTACCTTCAGATTTACACACTTTTTGGCAACATAAGCACATCTATAGAATATATACCAATTACAGAGTCAAGAATAGAACGAGAGAAAGCGCAAAAAACTTTACACAGGAAAGTAATCACACTTATATTTGGAAAGGAGGAGAGTAGCTTACAGAGTAGAGCCGTCTGGTGTCAACACAATCCAGCATTGAGAACTTAATAAATTTTATAAAACGGTCGTCATACTGCGAGAAAACTTTGTTTATGTACTTGATTCCCAAAGAGCGCTGGCAGTCTGCAGACGTCCTTTTTACGAGGTTCAGACTTGCTTTCTGAAAACAACTTCAGAGCTAAGTTAATAAACAGATTCATAGGTATAAACAAATAACATTAGTTCCAATTGTTGGGACTAACAAAACTGTTGCACAGAAATTTCAAGACGGGATCAAAGTATGTACTCAAAAGACATATCATAAATAGATTAGCATTTAAGTGAATGTTATGCAAAACCGCATCAACTTCTCATCATCTCATCAACTCATCAAATACATCATCGTATACGCGAACAGAAACAACAAACAACCGCATCAAAAACCATATCGCCTCCCGCCAATTCTCGCAGAACAAGCTTTCTCCAAATCCCCATCTCATATTCACACCATCATCATCATCTCATCGGTTGATCCAAGTCTAATCCTCTGACTTATAGGCTGATTGGCAAGAAGATGGTAAGACCATTTGCAACATTGAGACAGCTAAGAGAGAGCAATCCTACGGAAGTGCAGCAGTAATCTCCATCTTCTTTGCTGGTGCGAGCTTCAATGCCACGTTCCTCAAGAGCACGGTTCTTAAGAGAGATTGGGATGCTGATGCCGACACCGTTCAAGATGTTGGTGCAGGTGAGGAGGGTGAGGAGTCCGTTGGATTTACAGTTGTATTTGCTGCCGGAGCAGGTGGGTACACCCGTGGGAGAAGTGCTGCCCCAGGTGGATGTTGGGGTACCGCCACCGTTCTGGAGTTGAATGTTAGTGTGAGGGATCAGAGGATATGGGACTGGAGAACATACGTTTGGGAGAGCGGCGACGCTAACAGCGAGGAGGGTGGTGACGACGGCGGAGAATGAGGCGTGCATTTTGATTGAAGTTTTGCAGGTTGGAAAGCTGGTGATAGCTGGTGAATGTTGTTGATTTGAAGGGCTTGTTGATGTGATTGAGGAGTGATTGATGATGAATTGATGTTGTATGACTTGGGAATCTCTCTGCTCTTTATAGATTTTTAGAGACGTATGATATATTGATTTGAGGTCACGACCCTACAACAGATTCCAGGCACAAGGTTGTCCTTGGGATGCAACAGCCATGTACGTAGGTGGATACTTTGATGTCTCTGCAGAAGAAGCGAACGAATGGGTCTAGGTTGGCGATACCAACTTTTCATACGAGACGCGTGGTATCCGATTACTTCAGCAACGCCTTAGATGCCGATCATCGTCGTTTGATGGGAAGAACCACTTCTGAATGGTAGTCCTCGATGGTTATTATTGATGGTCGCCTTCGTATTGCATATTCAAATCCTTCATGTTTCTTGTTCCAACCCACTGGCTCCAATGGAGATCTCGGAGAATAGAGGTTTGGAGCCCATGATCCGCTATTGCTTGTCTTTCATGTAGCAACGAAGGAGCACCGACGAACGCCAAGAAGCATGGAGGTTAAGATTGAGGGCATTCAGACTGTAGTATTGAAGGTTGAAGAGGGAAACGATCTGCAAAATAAAAAACGCTGACAGTATTAAGCGTGACCCCCTGTCCTAATGGTCTAGACGAGTCTCGAACGCAACATGGAGTTCTGTTGCGGATTCGGATGCCTTGTCACCCAAAGACCCATGCGAAAAAAATCGAGATGATCTGCATGATACATAAAGAAAGAAAGAGGAAAAGGAAATCGTATGATTCATCAAGTAGTAACACTGGTAATTGGCTGATACTACACAACAGCGGAATTGCAGTCTGATAGTGCTGTTCTGCAGTACCCCTTTGAGCATTAGCAGAATCTAGGGGGTATCCAACCTGCAGGTTTTCCTTGAAGGGGATTATTTTACAGTGACTGGTGAATATAAGGAATTACACTTCTACATTTAGCGAAATTGGTGATTGGTTGGTTAAATGGACATATATAGAGATCTTACGTGTTATATAGTTTCAATTTAGCGTTAACAACTTGGATAGAATCAGAAGTGGCAAATGTTTCTCGAGTTCTATCCCCACCACATTGAAAACACTACAAAATCCTGTAATCGAATGGTTTCTCACGGTGATTGATGAAGTTTCAACCTAGGGCCGAATTTGAAGTGGATTAATCTCAATCTTCGAATGTGTTTACAACCTAAACCTCAATCCTGTTGCATGTAGGGAAACAACATAGATTTCTTTGATGGGGCTTTTCTATACAATCACTCCACTGTCAGTAACAAGCTATATAGTTCCCAATCCCAATTCGTTAGGAGTGTGATGGTATCTCCATTTGTTTAATCCACGAAATTCTCTTAATCTCCGTTGACAGCCATGATTCTCACAGGGATCCATTATATTTGAGGCTTGAAGTTCAAAAGCTGAACCTAAAGTGAGCTGCATTAGCGTAGGTCTTGACACCTGTTCTTCAATAGGTCTAGCAGGCAAATCCCAATTCTAAAATGGGTTTGAATGCCAATTCTTCATTCTCAAATGGGTGTATTACGGTTAATTTTCTTATCCAATCATCCAACTATTCTCCCATTTCATGCGACTCTGACATTTAACGATTAGTTAAACGGATATCTATACAGTATCCCGAGCCCGCCCCCGCTCCTAGAGTAGTATCCGCTAGTCCGTCCTTGCTGTTTCTGACACCCGAAATCAACTCCGCTAACTCCTCACATATCCCCTTTCTTACTCAACAAAATTTCATACATAATTACGTACGCACTTGGAAAAAACAAATAGATCTCAAGGTAACCATCTTTTCCACCTACGTAGATGGCATTTTTGTTATATAGGTATCCAAGTAATAAAAAGAACAGGCTGTATTCTATCTCTTTCAAACCCTTATACTCATTCAAGTTGGGTCTCACCACGGCGTAACTTTTCAATAGTAGACAAAATAGTTCCCGATATCATGAATTATAACATAAACCAAAATAAGCGCGCGCATTCTTTTTTCATGTCTCAACACAAATTTATAATTGACATTGATTATCTTACGTAAATTCTGATAACAATCTTGATTATATCTTTTCCCCTTCAAAACTTTCAGCCTCATCTTATCTCATAAAATCCATACTGACATACCCCGCAAATACATCACACCCGGATGCAACCAAATATTACCACCCGTCCTAGCCCTTTCCAATCCTCTCCCACCCACCCCAAATCCATCCTCAAAAGTCCTCCAACCACAAAACCATGCACAAAAATAAGCTCAAACCAATCTCCCAACAACTAACAACCACACCCCATCTAACTGGCACGGCTACCTTAATTCTCATCACCTCGTAGACAAATTCGCCCCCCTGCTCCTCGCTAAAGTAGACGTATGATCAACCAGCAACCCCGCGGCGACCGGCCCTCACGCGTGCATGCATGTATGCATGCAGGTATGCCAAGACGGCACGTTAAATCTTACGACTTATGTCTCCACTCACCACCCCATACAGTAAGTAACTCAGCCCCATCATGACAGGTCACAAGTTTTTATCCAATATTTTATCTTCACAGCGATTGTTACAGTAACATTGCTTTGAGAACCTTGCGAAATGGAAGAGAAAAACTTGTATAGAACCATGATAATCAAGATTGAGATTTTATTCAGCTGGTTAGAAACACTTCTTTGATGGAAGCTTCGAGGAGGCGAGCGAGAAGAGATGGGTAAGGGTCAGTTCATCGGGTCAGGTCAGTTAAGAACGTACACTGCAAAAAGGGTGGAATAACGTGTGATTGTTTAACTGGATTGATTGCATCGACGATTGATCTGAAGGCAGGCTGAGGGAAGGAAATTATGGAAGAAGATAAGAGGTAGCAACACCTCTTTAAGAGATTCCACCCCAATTTATCTTTTCTGTGTAGACCGCTTCTCATTCAAGGAAAAAACTGTAAGAAAGTAGATTTCCAACCTCGTATCTTTTCAAACTACCATTTCTCTTCGTTTTACCCATTCATTCTTCCTATTCATTCTATACATTAGTTCTACCCGTTCGTTCTGTACATTCATCTTCCTCGTTCATCTTCCTCGTTCATCCTCCTCATCCCCCTCCTTCATTCCCCCCTCCATCTCCCCTCCACGTCACCCAAAACCACCTATACCTCCACCTCATCCCCTCAACTCACCAGCTTTATCCATTGCCATCAAATACAATCATACAGTCCTTTCATATTCATCTCCTCAACTTTCTTCTACCTATCAACATATGCATATCACTTCAAATGAATATATTAAAACAAAGCCCGATATTTTTCTCTCCATATACTGAGTAATAGGGTATTTTCTCTTCTTCCTTCGTATCTACAGTGATCTCTTCCTAAAAGTCCCGTGATATGCAAGGACAGCCTATATGACATTGGGCGATTGCTAGTTTAATATTCCAAGTTGCTGTTTTGTTGATTGGGTTATTGACAAATGGTATGTGTAATTAGATGTAAGTTAGGATAGAGAATTGTATATATAACTGAACCCCTCTGTATCCTCAGCAATCATTTTCTCCCTCATATGCATTCATATATGCACGCAAACACCCTTTCTTCTCCTCTCAATCACTCTCCCCCCTCTTTATATCACCTTACCTTCTCCACTTTCCATCACTTCATTTTTCCTTACCTTCTCTAACTTCTTCACATTCAATAACAAAATCCAAATCCAAATCTAAACCTTCCACTCTCACCCTCAACCATCTCCATCCCAGCTCAACCCTTCTCTCTCACAGAAATCAGAACATCCTACTATACTACCATACTATACAATCCCATTTCCAACCTCCTATGACAACCCAGACCAAGATCCACATCCGAACTTCAAAAATTCTAGAACTTCCAAGACTCCCAGAACTTACAAAATTCAAACCCTTTACTGATATCAACAATCTACATATCCTCAAACCAGCCCACCTCCCTATCATAGCTAGTAATATTTAATTTGAATATATTATTATATTAATATACTATTCAATACTACTTCCAACTTCCAACCAAACCCCGACTCTATATCAGGACTTTTAAATACAATCTCATTATCAAAATTGACCCTCCTGGAGATAGATAATTAGATCAATAGATAAGTAAATAGGTATTAGATAATAGATAGTTGGTCACACTACTACCTACCTATTTATTTACCTAGTCTTTGAGAACTCGAAAACTCCATTCCCCTCCTCGTCTTTACATTTTATACTCAGATCCACACCTTCTCCACTTTCTCTTGATTCCTCTCATATTCATTCTTTATATCACCCACATCCCTTATATTCATCCCTTCTCTCACTCCTCTTATATTTATATCCATCTACCTCTTCCCCTCTAACCCACATCTATAGTAATACTTATAGCCACACCTATAGCAGCCACAGCTATACCCATTAGAACAGATCCAATCTTATTATATTATATCAAACAACTTCTTAATTATAATTACCAAATCACCAAAACATAAGCAATAATCTAATAAATATATATAGACTTACTTTATCATCTTTCTTTCTTTCTTTCTTTTATTTTTCCTTCTCTCTCCACTCAACCTGAGAACTCCATAAATTCTACACAACACAATAATCATCTCCAATATCATAATATTGCGCAAACCTCAAATTACACTCTTCTCCTTTGTTTCTCCTACATCCCTCATATCCTTCCATTTATACATTTATATATTCACCTATAATCTACAACTAAAACATTACTCATCAAACCACATTATACCACATCATATCATATTACAATACACCCCCCCCCCAACATTCAATTGACTGTCCCTGACCCGGCACCCTCACCCTCCTCCTAGTTGTAAAAAAAACAGATATCCCACTTTATCTCTCCCCGACTTTCTCAAGTTCCAAGAATCTCTAGGTTTATACGTATACTGGAAGATTCTAGTTCCGATTCCCGATTCCTGAGATTCGAGTTTAATATCAATATCGATATCAAATAATACAACTACATACATCCCCCCTACTATATTCCTTTTCCATTCTTCTCTTTCTACATAAGAAACAAGACTTCATGACTTTACAAGAAAACCACAAGAATATCAAAATCAAGATGCATCAATCATATCGACTAGTCAACATTGACTCCTCGTATCTTTATTATCTTCCTACTACTACTACTACTCCATCTTCTCTCCCCTACAACATCATGAGTACATGTTTCCACTCACTACTCCCCCCTTCCCCCATCCCTCACTTAAATTACTTATCCTCCCTCAGCTTCCCCGTCAAAAAATAGATCGAAAAAAAGTTATCCCTCCCTCCCTTTCACTTCCAACTTCCCCCACAAATTCATCCTCCCTCCTCAAGTTCAAAGAAAAGTTCAAAACGCCAACCAATGCTCCCTCGAGCCATGCTCGCTTTCCGCAATACTGCATATCGCGTATACATTCAAGTTTTTTGGTATCCTATATTAATATCCATTCCGCTCACACGCAATTATACGTATAATTTGACGCTGATTTTCAAACTCCTCCCTCATGTAAACATAAAAAAAAACACTTCAATCCCTCCACATCATTTCTTCTTTCCCTTTTCATTTTGTCCCAAACCAGATGTACCAAGAATATCATCGAATGTCGATTCTTTTCTTCCGGCTGAAGATACGGGTCGACCATCTGTGTGAAGACTAACAACACTGTTCCGACTAATCACACTGTTGCGGCTATATGGTGATGCACCCCTTCTTCCCATAGCGCTCATGGGTGATTCACGTCCACCTGGTGAGTCTGACCTAAAACCAGATTCCATATTACCTGGAATTGGTAACATTTCCAACCCCAACATAACACTGTTTCGTTGAGATTGTCGACTATTGCTACGATTATCAATTCCCAGGAGACCGTTACTTGCAGCACTTGATCTCCGAGAAGAGTTATCACGACCTCGACTATCAGGTCGACTAAAGCTTCCACCAAATCCAGGAGGTGGCGCAAGCGGTGACATTGTTCCCTCTTCTGCATCCTCTGGTGAGAAAGTTTGGGGAATCTCGTTCGCTTCTGCATTGTTGATCCATTTCTGAGCAACTGTCCAACAATGTGATCTGCGGTAGACACCTTCTGTACCATAATTGACAACGTCACTAGGCAAACTAACCACTCCTTGACCACCGTGAACTCCATACCATGCCATTTTTACTCCCGAAGCATCTTCCAACCAAGGTAAATTGCCTAAAGGTGGCTGACATAAGAAGTAGTCCACTCCTTCCGTGTATCGTAAATTATCCACGTCAACAACAAGCATAGGAAGTGATTGAATGACTGCGTAGAGGAACAACCAATGTCCATATCTTTGGTCGTCCAACTCTTGAACATTCTTACCCTTGGATTCTTTTTTCTCAAATGCCTTATGCATTTCCATAAATGGAGTTTTCTTGTCAGCATCAAGGTTATGGCTCTTGGCCAAAATAAGGAGGAGCTCGTATTCTTTAAGCTTCCTAGTTGATGCCTTGTGTTGATCTTTAGGTGATAAAAGAGGGTAACCAGGTTCAATGGATGCCATTGTCGGGATTTTAGGTACATCAAAAGGAATGGGTGGTAGAACGGGCGGAGAAGATCTATCAAATTCAACCAACACTTTTCTTGCTGCCAGATGAATTGGATTAGAATGGGCCACATCTTGGTCTTCTGAGTCCATAGATCGAGTTGTGATAGCATCGCGATCAGCCATAAAGTCGTAGAGATTGCACATATCAGAATAAAGCTGCTTGAGTACTTGTCGATTCAACCCTCCTTCAACAAATTGATTCTTGGTCTTATGCTTTGGTGGCCATTGACCATGAACTATTTTGTAATACGATAGTACATGCCTTCTCATGCTTAGGTAATTCGTCCTCCAATTTTGAAATCTAGCAATTTTAGATTCTGCACTAGTCTTTGATGATGCCGCACCGGAGAATAGAGCTGGGTACTCAAAATCCGCCAATCGTTCCTCGGCACGTTGTTGTCGCTGAGAAAGTTCTAAAGATGCTCGTTCCAATCGATCCCGAGTGTTGACTGAGATTTCTTTGAAAAGACTCGATTTAAGATCCTTGATTGAATTCCATTTTCCAGCCGCGTGTACAAATGCCTCGTGATACAATTCTGTCGATCTCATGCGCTCTCCTATTATAAGTGCTTCAATGGTCTTCTCTCGACTTTGTCTAACATCAGCTAAACGGAAGTCATCCAGGAAAAAGGCAAAGCTAGCTGCTGCTGCCTCTCCATAGGTCGATCCATCATAGTTGCTAAACTCGAACTTTTGTAACATTGACGAAATGGCCAAGAATATATTATATATAGTAGGAAAACATTTGGTGGCAACAAGTGGCTGACCCGTCATAAATGCAAAGAAATTTCGAGCATTGACAAGTTTTTGAATGTCGTCGGGAGTGAATTGAGTAGGATCATGGGTGGATAATTCTGTTGGAAAGTGTAGATGGATTTCTCCATTGTTTTCAGGAAATGGGTTCATATAATCCGAAGACGCCTCGGATCCAGCTGGTCCATCAACAGGGGTTTCTGGAGGTGTGCCGGTTTGTGTTGAAGCATCTGGACTTTGTCTACAAGCCGAATCCAAACTTGTCGACCTGCGCTTAGCCATGCTGCTGGTTACCAGTTCGTGAAGGGGTCTAGATGATGATAGAATCAAGGAGGGAACTTTGAACGAAGGTCCATGGCTAAACGATTCTGGAAAGACGTGTACAAATGTATCGCAATATTCCTCCCATAATTCAGGTACCTGTGATCCGTCAGCTATGATGTTTCAGGGGTGTGCGCCAATGGTAATATTACCTTCTCGCCATTCGTTACCAGTGAAATGTTGTAATCAATCTTTTGATCCCCTGCAATAACCCAAGCAGATGATCTGCCATCCGAGCCGGAGTTTGATGATGAGTGCCTGGACTTTGTCTTTACCGGAAAAAAGCTCCTTCGTTTGGATAACTTTGCACTATTCTCACCATCTGAAGCGTACGAAGTTGGGCGACTAGATATGGGAGACGACACTGATCTATTTCCATTACCACTAACCGCCGAAAATGGAGATGGAGGTGCGAGGGAGTTCACATTCGAAGTGGAACCATGTCTGCCTCTTCGCTCTGTGAGTTGAGTGGCGGGCGGTTCTGCTACCTCTGGTGATGATGAGGGATTGAGTGGCCATGAGTTAATATGAGGTTGTTCCTTTTGTAATTTATATGATGCTTGTGGAGTCGGTGGTGCTGGCGGAGCGCTGATGGGTGTAGGAGGGATCGTGGGAACGGGTGGAATATCTGCGGATAGTTCTGGGGATGGTAATTTTCGAATAGGAAAGTTGAAATTTTGAGGTATTGGTGGAATCTTTTCTTTAGTAGATTTAGAATCTGTATCTAGAAAGATATTTGGAAGATATGCGGAAATGCGGTGCAAGCGGGAGACGGATCTCGACCTCTGCTTGGGACTAGAGCTCATCTTGAGATCTTCTAGTTCAGGCACTTTCGTGATAGCTTCCGCTTTTAACACTTTTTCTGATTCCTCCCGTACCAAATCAAAGGGTTCGTGGTGGAATTATTGAAGTTTGAAGAAGATATAAAATTGTGAGGTAAATGATTGTGAATGGAAGTAGTTGACTTACTCAACGTCATTCCGTGAGACGTTCACTCCCTTTTCTCTTGAATAAAAAAAATTCAAATAAGGAGAATCTGCCAAAGTGGAGACTTAGTATATATAACTCTTCCCTCTCTGCACTCTATTTTATTCTTCAGTCTCAAGGGTGGCAGATATCCCCATGAATGGATTAACTGTGGATTCTTGTTCGAATTGTGCGCTATTTGGTTTGATGTGGCAGCGTGGACGAGGATTGCTATGTTTGAGATGGAGTGACTTGAGTGATTCAAACCCTTTTCGAATGGTAAGGATTACGCGGCAGCAGCGGTGCTGTGGGTTTGCCTTTTCTTCGATAGTGGATATAGAGGGACAACGGGGGGAGGTTGAATGAGGATTTGAGGAGAAAAGATGGGAGTTGATAAATGAAGTTAATGTTAATGTTACTGTCCTTTTTAGAGTGGTCCTTCTCAAGATATCTTTTCCGGAAATGCTAATTAATTAGTGAGTTGATGTCCTGCTCCAATCTTCGATCGTGATCGAAGTCATAAGAGCTTCAGAGATTTGCAATGGATTTTTGTATGAAGTATTATATCGTATTGTATGTTCCGTCTTCCAGACGTTGTTGGTTCCCGTTTGCATAGCATGAAATAGAAAGAGCAGGGCGGCAAGAGACAAACCTAAGGCTGGCGGGTACGGATAGAGAGGAGAGGGCATGTGGAGGAAGAAGGTCAAACAAACAACAAATTGATTGAACCGAAACGAATCTTGGCCGTCAATCGTTTCCTTATTTCGATTTCATATCAGGTTCTTCTCTTATGAATGAATGTGCAATGTACAGAATACCTGCTCTGTGAATTACCGACGCTGCAGCAGTTGATAACTCAAGAAATGATTATGTCATCACAGTCATATAAAGAATTGTTCTGTAATGAATTTGCAGCTGATTCTGTTTTTGGGCTGAAGAAGCTTATTATTAATTATGCTGTTGTCTTCGTCATCTGGGGGCGGGAAGTCAAAATTGAATTTTTGTCTGCACTGCTACAGGTAAATTGATAGGACAGTATTTTTAAACATGCAAGGTGATGTGATGCTATTGCCAAGGGATCTACCAAGCTTGCACTGCCGAAGAAATTCAATATAATAGTGTTTTATGACATCGACCCTGATTGATATTGAATAACTGACAATGATGTATATATCTACCTGCCTTTGCCTTTGCCGTTACTTTTCTTGAGCTTTGGTTTTGCTTTTGACAATTCTTCTATTCTACCCTCATCTTCTCTCCTTCTCTCCTCCTCTCCTCCCTATGAAAGCTTCTACCCCCCTTCCTGGCCTACTGTCTTGAATCCTCATACATGGACAGATTATTCATCTATATAAAATCAAAGTGAATCATATAAAGTTGACCAATTAACACGGTAAAACATTGAATCTCTCAATTGAAACCATTCTTGCACCATCGGTATGAAACTGTACTAGATGAAATTGAATATATATTAATTTTCCGCATCTCATGAGCAAACCATGTGTCTTTATAATTCATCGACTCCTCTGCAATCCTATTAGAGGCAATGTTGGACCAGCCGCCAAGGAGAAGCCCAGGAGCGGCCCGACACCAACCATGGATATTTACAGATTTCTAGGTTGCGAAATTTCATCTGGTGGAAACACATCTGCGGTTTGCTTGGTACGTACTGGGTGCTTGCTTGGTGGGTGATTTATCGGCCGAATGAGTAGAGGGAAGGGAAGGAAGGAGAAGGTTATTATTATGGTTAGTGAGCACGATCTATGATTTCTTGGATGTGTGGATGGTTGGATGAAGGCTTGAGTGGACGGATGGCGATGTCTTTGCGCTTGTGGTGTTTGTTTGCACATCATCAACTTTTTCAAATTGACATGAGACAATGTGTAAAGATCCTATACAGCTAAGAGCCAAAGGAAATAGAAAAGAATCGGATGATCAAAGTCCCAAGTTCTACAGAAGAAGATAATGGCTGAGACTATGGGAAAATGATTGAAGAATCACGTTCAAGTGTCATGTCGTAATTTTTCATTTCAATCACAGGTAACAGGTAAAAGGTAAAAAAGTAGATAATAATGTATATAATAATGTATGTAATAATATATATAATAATGTATATAATAATATATGTAATAATGTATGTAATAATGTATATATATATATCTAATTAACTATATTCCTTCTAGAAAAGGCAAAATCAAAGACCCTTTTCGCCACATGCGCAGATCATCCAAAACACTAATACAGATGCAGATGCAGATGCAGATGTACTCTGTACAATGTTCGACATTCTTTTTCAATCTCTACATTTCCAAATAGATTAAGATGTATACATTTCTACGTATTTATATTGGAATGATACTATCACTTAGACACTTACTGGTAGACATCTTAACAATTTGACATCTGCTGCTCGACAGCCTCCAGATCCCTTTAATCATCTTTCATTCATCACCCATAACGTTACAATATATTAAATATCTTCAATCCACCCAGTGCTTTCTTTAACCAGCGCCTATCCTGCTTATTACTGTACTGTACTTGTACTGTACTGTGCCACTACCATTGTCAGTTCCTGCATCTTACTTATTAGCACATCATTTGATCCCAAGAAATAATGATCCCATGGATGGATGATATGTAAAGTGCCATAGACCATAGACCATGGGCCAGTCAGCTCATATAAATCTCCTGATAGCAAATCTCGGGTCAACAACGTTACATTGAGGAAATTTCTCAATTGCGGAGCCGTGACCTCGGGTAGCCAGTATTTATAGTCCATCTTCAGATAGCCTAGAAATAATAATTAAATTCCTACCACCTATTTTGACTCCCTATATTTATTATATAAATACATATATTACCTCTTTCCCATTCTCTCATATCACTATCTAACATTTCATATAATAAAGAGTCCTTATAGTGCACATAGTTATAACACCCTCAAAAACACTATTCTGAAAAGTCATATGAAAATCTTCAATCTTACTTCAATATTAATACACTATACTCCAGAATATCTAAAATGAAATCTTAAAACAGAATAATAAACTTTATTACTTGATATAATTAATAATATAGTTTTTATTATTCTAGGCCTCCAATAGGACGAGCTACGACATAAATTCTAAGGTGCCCTGGAAAATAATGAAAGGAGCTGTAGCAACGCGAAATTGTTTTTCCGGCACCGAGGGGCCGAAGACAAAGCTCGTTATTATATATTTCGTAATCTCGTCTACTCTTTATATATTGTATTTTGACTTAGTCTATGATATTATATAAAGAATTCTTTATATAACCTATACCACCTTCTACTCTTTTATAATAAGAGATCTGTGTTTGAAATGATATTACATACCGAGAGTAGTTGTACTAAAAAAGCTGAAACACTAAATAATAAAAGAGATTTATAAACAAAGTCAAAATAATATATAACTTTATATTATAATATAAAATTGCTAAGCAGCTATAAAGATTTCATATTGTTACGACCACATACTAGAGTATATTATAGAGGTCAAATAACTAGAATAAGAAAGCTAAAGAG
>JBBMOJ010000726.1:0-14111 GCA_038090695.1 Sclerotinia spermophila | reverse complement strand
ACTAAGGAGAGTTGAATACGAACAACACTGGCGATATAGAACACCCAGTCCAGGGTTCTTTATTAAAAGCGAAGGATAGTATATCTCCTCTATAAATATAGAAGCCAATAATACAATAGGAAATTGTAATCAAAGTAAAGGAGCTTATGATATTAGAACAATATAAGAAATACAAATATGTTTTTAAAGAACTAGGGATCTATAAAGCTTTATTAGAATATAAGCTATAGGATTATAAGATAATATTGAAGGAAGGTAAGATGTCTATATATACCCCAATTTATTTAATATTAGCCGACGAGCTAAAAACACTTAAAGAATATATCAACAATAATTTGGCTAAAGGATAGATTAAAGAGTTTATATCCCAAATAGTAAATCCAACTATATAGATATTAAAGAAGAATAGTACTAAAAGATTAGTTGTGGATTATAGAAAGCTTAATATACTTATCAAAAAAAATTGATATCCATTTCCATTAGCTACGGAATTAAGAGATCGATTAGGCAGAGTAATTATATTTATCAAAATGGATCTACAAAACAGATACCATTTAATTAGAATGAAGAAAGGCAAGGAATGGAAAACCGCTTTTAAAATAAGATATGGGCTATATAAATATCAAGTTATACCTTTCGGGCTAATTAATAAACCAATTATTTTCATAAGACTTATAAACAATATACTATTATAATATTTAGATACCTGTTATATATACTATTTAGATGATATCCTAATATATTCAAACAACGAGATCCAATATATTAAAGATATCAATAATATTCTTGAAAGTTTAGCCAAAACCGATTTGCTATATAAACCAAACAAATATGAATTCTATATTATAGAAACAGAGTTCCTGGGATTTATTATATCAAGCTAAGGATTCAAAATAAATAAAGATAAGATTAAAATAATATTTAAATAGAAACAGCTAATTATAGTTAAGGAAATATAATCATTTTTAGGATTTGTCAACTTCTACTGAAGATTTATCAAGGGTTATTCAGGGATTACAATACCCTTAACTAATTTAATCAAAAAAGAATAGGGAATATTCAAATAAACCAATAAGATATAAAAGTTATCCGAAACACTTAAATAAATAATAGCTAGAGAGCTAATACTATTAATATTCGATCTAGAAAAATAAATCATAATAGAAATAGACTCCTTAGATTTCACTATAAAGGTAGTTTTGAGCCAATCAGGTCAAAATAAGAAATAATAACTAATTATATTCTACTCTAGAAAACTATTATCAGCCGAATTGAATTACAAAATATATAATAAAGAATTACTAATAATAATTAATACATTTAGAGAATAGCAAGTTTATTTGAAAGGATCAAAATACCTAATATAAGTATATACAAATCATAAGAACTTGGTTTACTTTATTATAATAAAATAGTTAAACAAATAATAAATTAGATAATTAGAGATTATAACCAACTATAATTTTAAAATTTTATATATCAAAGGATCAGAAAACATTAAAGCTAACACTCTCAGCCGAAAACTAGAATATCAAGAAAATAAGTTGTATAAATTATATATAATATTTAAAAAAAAAGCGAATTATTAATTTATAATATATTACAGCTTATAGTTATTTATATATTAAAAGATAACTATTTTAGAAACCAAATCCAATTATATTATAATAAGGATACTATAACTATATATATATATAAAGCAATAGAATTAGGATTTATAATAGAAAACAAAACCATATACTTTTATAGGAAGGTATATATTCTGAATCAAATAATTAAGGAATTCGTAACAAAACAAAATAAATTGCTGGTATATAGATATCAAAGGATTACAAGAATATTTATAAGAATCCAGGAAATCAATTATTTTCTATAAATGAGAATAATAATTAAAGAAGTTATTAGAAATTGTAATACTTATATATATAATAAGTTATTACAATATATATTATATAATTAGTTCCAGACCCTAGATATACCTTCTTAGTTATGGAAATCCATTATATAGAACTTTATAATTAAATTACTATTCTCAAAGAATTCTATTATAGGAATTGAGTATAATGCGATACTCAATATAGTAGATAGGCTAACGAAATTTATATATATAATATTATTCAAAGAAATATAGGATACTAAGCAACTAGTATATATATTTCTTAGGGTTATAATAAGTATATATAGAATACCAAATGAGATAATCTCGGACTAAGACAAGCTTTTTACTTCGAAATTCTGGACTACCTTATTAGTATTTATAAGTATTAAGAGAAAGCTATTAATAGCCTTCCATCTATAAATAGATAATCAAACAGAAAGAACTAATCAGATAATAAAAGCATATCTTAAATACTATATAAATTATCGATAAAACAACTAAATAGAACTATTATCTATAGTATAATTCATATATAATATATTAGAAATAGAAACTATAAAGATTATACTAGTATATACTAACTTTAGGTTTAATCCTAAAGTATACCAAACACTAATACTATAGAAAGTTAATACCAAATCAGCAATAATACAAATCGAACAATTGAAAGATTTATAAAAGTAGTTTACTTTTAATCTAAGATTTATATCATCCAGAATAATAGTATACTATAATATGAAATATAGTATAGAATCTATACTTAAAGAGAGGAATAAAGTTTATTTACTATAACAAAACATCGAAATTAAGAGACCAAACAATAAACTCGATTACAGAAAACTAGAACCATTTAAGATTGATAAGGTAATAGGAACTATCAATTATCAGTTAAAACTACTAGATATAATGAATATCCATTCAGTATTCTATATATTCTTATTCAAACTAATACTACTAGAAGCGCTGAATATATTATTCACAGAAATCGAACTAGTTAACCCGAACATTATATATAATATCGAAATAATACTAGATTGTAAATATATCAAAGGGACAATCAAATATTTAATCAAATAATTAGATTATCTATATACCGAAAACTCATAGGAACTAAGGACAAACCTCAACTGCCCTGAGAAATTGAAAGCGTTCTACTAGTAATACCCAGATTTACCCAAAAAGAAAAAGAATCTATTAAAACGAGAAGTAAAGGATTCAAAGAAGAAAAATCAAAAGCAAAAGAATCATTATTAGAACTACTATTCGAAATAAATACTTATTCCCACTCCTTTTCAATATACTTAGTTTCTAATCTTTCCTACTCTTCTACTTCCTCTAATTCATCTATAGTTTTCAAACCACAACAAATTAGCTTGTTACCTCAAGTCTAAAGAAATTTACACTGTTTTCGCAAGTATATAAAACAAAAAGCTATAACCACTATAAGAGAAACAGCCTTCTCTTCTTTATCATCCAACCTTTCTTATTTATATATTAAACTACAAAAATCAACTACAAAAGAACCAGAAATATCACATTTCGTACCCCTACAAACACATTCACTACAATAAGAAGAATTTTCCTTAAGAATAATATATATACAAAAATATATTTTATAATAAATACAAGATAATATAATATCACCTTGGAACTCGATTAATAAAACGAATTCAAAATATTCCTTATATTTCTTTAATCTTATAAATAGTATAATAAGAAAAAGTTAATACCTAAACTAGATATATTAAGGAAGCCTATTAACTATATAATACTTAGGATAAGTATTAAACTAAGAAAGGGATAATATTATAATAGTATTCTATATACTATATTATATAGTCGAAAGATTATATAATAAACCTCGAAAATCTAGAGGATCGAGGAGTTAACATCTAGATCCATAGGATCCAAAGAATCCAGATAGTACAAAACTATAAATTCTATAAAACAGAAAGATCTATATAAGGAATAGGTTTCACTATAATATAAAACTTTATACTTAAGAACAATCATTAGTTTCATTACTATAGTTATAAGAATTACAATCAATTACAACCTTATTGAATCCCTACCTGAAATCTAATCTAAACCACCGCGAGAGAACTCTAGACACTTCCATATAACCCTAGAGGCAGCTCCCGTAACACCGAAACGGAACCGGACCGCACCTATAGAGGGGCGAATAGCCTCTAACCTTGAAGATAAATTGCTATACTTGGTCGGAATTCTCACTTTGTAAATTAATTCATTTTCGTAGTATATCTAAATACCCCTAGGGAGGTCCACCACAGACGTTTAGTAATATAAATAAATAAATAAATAAATAATATATATAAAACCATTTTTATTGCTTTTACTATATACACTTTGATATATTGTAGAAAGGAGAGTTGTCGATTAAAAAGAATACCTAGCTATTTAAGTATAAATTATATGCTAGTATTTATAGGTACTAATATTGAGAAAATCACTAAATCCCAGCTGATTATTAATAGCAGATTAATTATATTATATCTCCTAGTCAAATAAAAAAACTCGAATTTTTTTGGTATAAAGAAAACCTTATTGTTTATACCCCATCGAATAATCTATTGGACTTATTACTAAAGAAATCTAATATTGATCGAAAAATCCCTTGAGGAGTAGTATACAGCTATATTATTAGTATATCCAAACCGATATTTGATATCCTAATTCAAAAGTTTAATTAGATAGAGAATATAAAGAATAAAGGATAATAGGAAACCCTATAATATACTATAAGCAATTAGATATTTTCTAATTGTAATTCCTTTAAACCTTACCCTTACTCTCCTATTTGTTAGGAATAAGTCAATCAATTGTAGAAATAATATTAGCTATTCTTATTTGATTATCCGGTTGATAAACTATTACTTCAAGAATATATTATAGGCTTCCTAAATATCTATTGTAATTAATAAAACAATATTCCCTATTACTAAAACCAATTCGATATTATATATAAAAGCTACTATTAGGTTTGTAGCAGATCTCTTTGATAGAATCCTGTAATATTGTAGGCTGATTACTCTATACCTTATAACTATCTAGGATATCTAGCTAATTATATATCACTCAAATCCCTTTTTGATATACAAGATGAAGGTTATTAGATATTAAAAACAAAACAATAATCTATTCTTCTTATCAATCTTAAGGAATATTATTATTTCTATTAGTTTCCATTTTTTTAAGTAATAGCTAAAGACTAAACAAAATACAAAGATTTTTATAATGAGATTTCTAATACTCAGTTAATATACTTTAAAGAAACATATTATTACCTGATCTACTCCTGGGGAGGTATATCAAACACTAATAATATATTTCTCAACCTCCTTCATAATAATCATTCTCTTCTATAGGAGTATTAATTGCTATACTCGATTTTATAATAGATCCATTGGAAAATCATTATTCATTTTAAATCTATCAAATACAATTGTGAATAGGGTTTCAATCTTCTCTTTAATATCTATAACCTTCTATTCTCCTATTATTAATAGCAGGGTTTTAAATATACTTTCTAGAATAAACTTATACTACCCTATCACCCAATAGAGCTTTTTATTATTTATAACACTATCTAATTATATTAACTAATATAATCTTTTAGTCTATCAAACCACCTTTTGAAGAATATAAAGAGTATCAACTTTGAAAGCAAAATTAGACTCTTAATATATTGTTTAATGAAAATGATATACTTTTTTATATTTATCTATCCACCATAATAAAGCTCTTTTCGGCCTTTGGTCGATTTTGCTAATTATATGTATCACTATATTTAATACATCTACTAACTTAAATACATATTCTTCAATCTCAATAATGATTTAAATATCAATATTTCTAAAATAAGCCAGGCGATTTACTATTAGTCTATCAAGTTTAGAGAGATTAGGTTCCTATATACAATAATAATACTAATCAAAATCTATTATATCCCCAATCTCTACTCTTATTATTTGTATTTTATAATTGAAGCTATAATATATCTCACTCTATACCTTAATATAAATAAAAAGAATATTTGAAAAGGTTAGATTGAGTATATAACTATAGATATAAATAGATACATTAGGAATACCTATAAAATCCATTCCTTACTTCTCTAATCATATTATCAGTATTATATTCTAATTCACTATATTTATTCCTAGCTTTTATATTTCATATTTAGTATTGAAATCCCCTCCAATAATTATCCCTATCTTTGATATAAACCTTATAATATACTCTATAATATCTAGGTTAAGTGGTACTCTATATATATTAAAGATTGAGTAACTATTCACTTTTATTTAAAGCAAATCCCTATTATTTATATACTCTATTTAGGTCGGTGAAGACGAAGTCCTACCTGTACGTGGTGCCGGCTACAAACCTAGGAGACAGCGGAGACTATAGAAGGAGATATTGTAAACCTCCTATCCTATATTACTATCCCTCCCAAAACTAATAAAACTCATACAATAAAGATTTACCTCAAGATAGATAAAAGATTAAAACTAATAAAATCTTGAATAATATAAATAATAATAATAATTAGTAAGCAGGGAAATATATAGATTTATTTTAAAAAATATCCGTCGAACTGAATATATAGGAATAATAAGTGGTTTATTTATTAAATATCCTTTAAAAAATTCTGATTTAAGGAAGATATTTATATTATATAGAGTATTACAATTTAGTTACCTATAGATTATAATTAATAAGAATAAAAGAATTGAATTAGTTTAGTTGAATAAAAGATTGAATAAACAATAGGGATTTAAAGGAGATAGATCTTTTTACAATTCACTACTACCTCAATACTGTTTTTCCACTATTTTTCGATATATTCGCACTTTTTCTAAATATCTATTCTTATATAAATCAATCCACTTTTCTTTCACTTCATTAAGATAGATAATGAATTTTTTATATATAAAGCTTGCTACCCCAATTATAATAGATCAAAACCCACCTCTTGGCATCCCTAAGTAATACCAATTGAGCCGCTCTATTTCCCCAAAGAAAAACAATCTTTAAAATACAGAAAGGCTTTTTATATACCTTATTACTATACTTATACACTTGCCACTATAACTAATATAATAATCTACATCTACACCCCTTTCTATTCGTAATAAAGAGAGTAATCGTTTTCCTACTCCTAATAAGCTTATAATTTCTAAAGGCATATATCTCCCTACTAAGAGATAATACATATTTATAAAAGGATATCTGTTCGTTTCGAGGAGGATACAGATGACGTAGTACCCACTATTCGTAGGTCCTAATTGTTATATATTGTATTCTATCTAAGGAGCTAGCTATTGAGGCGGACAATCTATAAATATGGATTGCTACAAGGTTAGCGCCTCCGTTTTCGTTTATTAGGTTACTAACCCTAGTTATATGATTTAAGGTTATTCACTATTGTTCATATAATAGGGACTCTTTGTTTTATAGTCTTAAGTTTATAATTGCTATATTTCTGCTATTATTCTGTTCTAAAAAGAAATTGAAATATACAAATGAAAAATATATCTGAATATATAGAGTCCTTATTAAAGGATCTCTTTTTTTCCCTTAGTCCTTTATATCTTTTAGTAACTTTGTACCCCTATTGCAAAGTTATAAACTGGAGCTTCTCTTTTTCTTTTCCCTTTCTATCTATTTTATTGTTTTAATATTGACCTTATTCATATCGATTAGATTAATGAGAGCTTTACAAGGTTTTGTTTTAATTATTATATTAGCTGGGTTTGTGTATCCATCAATCTATATGATTTCGACAATCTCTCTTTGTTTGTATGATTGTTTTAATACTATAATATCGATTATTAATCTCTTTTCATTAATTGTACCGAGTTTTGTGAATAGATTGTATAATGATTTGGAATCTATATATATAATTAATGGGATCTCTATATTAAGAATCGCTTTGATTATTAATATGATTATAGCTTCTATATTGAATCTATAGATTAATTTATATAATTCTAATATTAGTATACTTCATATAATTCTTTTATATTTGATAGATAACTAATAAATAATATTAGTATTATTATATTTATTAATCAATATAATAATATAATCAATTTGGAATAAATAGTTTTTATTATTTGTAAATAAGATATTAATGAATATAATCACTTTAAATAATTCTAAATCAAGTAATATAAAATTCAATCCTTTAAAAGAGTTTTCTTTTTATTATTTAATTCGTTTATTCAAAGCTTTGATATCCTTTTTATTTGGTTATATAATTTGGACTATTATTGATAAATCGAATAATAATTCTGGTTGGTATATAGTAATAATATATATATCTTGGGCTTATTGTACTATATATTATCCATGAATATCAATATTCTTATATACCTTACCATATATTCTATAAATATCTATTGGTTTTATAAAAACAGGTTGAAGATTAGTATATTATTTTTCTTGATTTATATATAAATTATTGCTATCTTTGAATATAAAAACTATACTATTGAATTTTAATAGATATTTATCTATTAATTCTTTTCGATCCTTAACTATAAGATTTACTTTCTTGAATTGTTTTTCTTTAATATTTAGAAATTTATTATTTCTAATAATAAATATATTATTTATCTTAAAAGCGACAATACTAAAGCCGATATTATTATTGTTGGTATAGAATAAACATAAATCATATATTGATTACTTCATATTAAGTTTTTTATAATAATAAGTATAATATATTTTGAACTAATAGTTCTTTACCTTTAGTACTCCATATAAAGGTTTTACAATCAATAAAACTATATTTTGTAGTATATTCATCTCTTTTGGAATATAGGTATAGAATATTCGATATAAATTTGATATTGATTGGATATATACTTAGGTAATATTATATATATGAATACTGGTATCCTTTGTTTTTATTGTACTGATTACTAATATAGCTATAATATATTAGCTCGATTATTGAATTATAAATGATTCTATCAAAACTAATATTTTATTTATATTGTTATAGGCCTAGATAACAAATTGTGATTTTCGAAGTTTATTCTTAATCTTATTAACAAAAAGGGATTTGAATATATATATTCCTTAAGGGATATTCAATATAGATATAATTTTGAATATACCTTTTTCTAATAATCTATTGATCTCTTTTTATTATAACTCTTTATATTCAATAGAATCGAATAGATTTTGTCACGCGACGTATATAGATCGTCATCCGATCGGGCTAGTATAGTACTAAGCTCGAGCCGATTATATATAATAGTTGTATACATACTCTCTTTAGATTTGTAACTTTTAATTCTAAGATTGATCTCTGAAGTATATTAGGTTTTTTATATTATTAAAAGCTTTTTTAGATAAGAAATAGAGTAATCTATATATACATTCTTATATATCGTATATTCTATATATTTCTAGCTTAGTATATTATTTGCTTTTTGTATATATATAAATCTTTAATTAGATTCTTTAGTGTTGTTTTTAATTTCTTATTCTTTATTTTCTTAACTATAGATTTAGATTCAATAAATTTTGTAATTGGAAAGCTTTACAGTAAAGTGATTTGTTAACAGGATGAAATCGTTTTCCTATACTCTCTGATTCTTGAATATTGCTTTCTAGCTTTAATCTTTATATAATCGAAACCTTTTCTCTTTAATTCCGAAAAGTTTAGTGATAGCTTCCAAAAGTTCGATATATAATTATTTTCGATTTGAGCAAAATTACAAATAGATAGTACAGCGATTAGCGACTCTATAATTCAATTCTATTATATATATTTAAATCTTGAATTCCATATACAAACTATAGTTCTACTTCAGTTCTCTTCTTTTAGTCAAAATGTTTCTTTCAATTATATTACAATCTTGGATCAACTTATATATATCTATAATAACCCGAATAAAGTTCAGGAAGCTAAAGATAAGTTATATATTTTTAAATAAGGAATTGATTTTCTATATATCTATATTGTAAAGTTCGAATATACTTTTTAAAAAGTATACAAACAGATTTGATTTGATTCGAATAAGATTTCGACTTTCTATAATGGATTCAATATTATATTTAAAAATTGTTTTACTCAATAGCTTATTCTTCCTTATTTATATTCTAATTTTGTTTAGATGATATAATAGCTAGCTATATATATAGTGAATAGATTTAGCAATTCGCTCTACTTCAGCGTTCTACAAATATTACAAAATCCATTCCACTCTTAGAACCCTAATCTAATAGATATTAGCAATCTCAATGTTATTAGCTCTTTTAATATTTTTGATAGTCTATTTGTTAAAAAAGGTTTTATCTTTATATGTTTACATCTTTGTATATTTGAATTCACTCCTATTGAAAGAATATATCTTCGAAAAGAAAATAAGTGTATACAATATGGAAGTATCTTTCATTGGATATATATCTATTATTTTGATCTGTATTAAGAAGTTCGAGATTAATAAGATTTTACTTTTTCCGGATAGAAAGGAATCTATGATTTAGAAGAGGATAGAGATTTAGGTGAAATAATAAATAATTGATACTTTAAAGAACAATTGGAGAAGGCAGAATTGGTAACAGAGGCTTAGGAACTAATAATAATACATAATGTGTATTAGGAATTTCTTAATAAATAGTAATCATTTTCAATTTATATCTTTCTTTATAAAGCAAGTTCGAAGCGAACTCTATAAAAAGGGGGGGTAGTATTATACAATATATATCGATCATTGTTTGATCGGGTTAGTATAGTATTAAGCTTGAGCTGATTGTATATAATAGTTGCGTATGCACTCTCTTTAGATCTGTAGCTTTTAATTCTAAGGTTGATCTCTAAAGTGTATTGGGTTCTTCACAGATTTATTGATAATTATTTAATATCCCTATCATCCTAGATATTTATTTGGATTTGAGGAAGAATGATTTGGGGTCTTGATTTTTTTAGTATTCTTTTTATAGTTCTCCTATAAGTAATTCTTCCTCGTTTTCCTCTTAATCTTTATCACTATTATCTTGAACCTCTTCAATCTCTTCAATTTGTTTATTTTCATTATAGTATAGTCTTATCGATATTGATCGAAAGCTAGTGGGTCTACTAGGGAGGTCGATAATATATGTTTCTTCTTATATTGAAAATAGAATCTTCAGGTTATCCTATTCTCCTAATATAATACTTTTACCCTTTCTCCAAATTATGATTTTACTATTTAATAGAAGATTATATAATAGAGTTATAGATAGTCCATTTTGAATATTCAATATATTTTATATTTTTATTGTATTCCTTACTTTTCATACTTCTTTTATAGATTTTATAATAGCAACTATATATTGTTGGATTATTACTATTGATAGATCCGATTCAATTATTCTTGGGAATATACCGAAAACTAATAGTATCAAGATTAGACTATCAGTTCCTATTATATTGTTGATAGCTTTAATTGCCATTTGTAATATTAAAGTTTTGCTAATATTGAATACCTCAATTTCTTAATAAATGATTTTATATAATCTTTGTAAAGGGATATAGTATTATTCAATGATATTAATAAAGTAATATACCTTAATAGATATAACTTTGATATTCGTATTTATAGATAATATATATTAGCGGAATTCTGTACTTGTAAAGTTCGTATCTATATTAATTATAATATATTCTAATAATCTAATATATATATCTATTTAGCATTTATATAATTTATCCTATATGTTTTCTGCTATAATATTCTCTAATTATCAAGCTATTTAATATCAGGTTGCTTTATCTATAATATGTAATATAGTTTTACTATCGATATATAGAATATCTATTAATATAATATAATTGAATTTATAATCACCATCTGGGAATGAAAACTTGAATCTACCTAGAGATTTTCTGTATAATTGATAGTAATAATAGAATTTTATTAAATGTTTTATAGCTTTAAGATTCTCTTTATATCCAGTGTATTTCAACACTTTATATAGTTTTCTTGTTAATAAATAATCGAATTATTAATATAAATATTGTAATTCAATATTGATGAATAGATATTCATTATTATATATAATACTCTAAATAAGGTTTTGTATATTAACTTTTCAAAATAGGAAAGTATAATTGAATCTTCGAAATATTAAAAAGATAATTATAGGTATTATCAATATATTATTAGTATTATTATAAAAGTACTTGAGTTTATTTATATCTTCGAGATATAAAAGAAATGGGATATCGGTTTTCACAATATGAAATTCTATTATATCAAAAGGGAGATTGATATGAAATGAACCAATTAAGATTGCTTTTTCAATCCCGAATTATATAATAACTTTTCCTATTATTTCAGGGTTATATTTAATATTATTAATTGATTGCTATACAAAATATTGATTAAAACCAATTATCGATCTTATAGCTACGCCTATATCGATTATAATATTAAAGAATTCTAATATATTATATTAGATATTTGTATTTCCTATTATTATTCTAGTTTTAATAATCAATATATGAGTTATAATATTGTTATTAAGTATATAGGCTAGTTTATAGTTATTATATAAACCAACTATTATAATTATTGTTTTAATAATTTCTTTTATTTTATTATTATTATTATCTTTATTATTAAAATATTGATTAATAATGTTATTACTATTACTTTCTTTATTGATATATTACTTATCTATAATAAATTGATTATAATATTTTTGAAATATATTTTTATTGGTATTTGTTTTTTATAATATCCTTTTCCTTTTTGTTATATTTATAATATCTATAATCTTTCTTTTTGAATTCTGAGAAATAGTAATCATTTTTACTAGATTATATTTGATTTAAATAATACTTGTTTTTTTTGAAGTTATTGAATTATAAGCAATATTATATATTTTGATTATTAATATTATTATTATAGAAATATTAATTTATTAGAAATGTTTTCTCAATTCTTTTTTTTTAGAAAACTTTTTGTATATAAATCGATATATTATTTGATAATATTAATAAATTCGGAAACACTTTGATATGAATTGTTTATTACTCTATAGTATTCTAGTCTACTATTATAGGCAATAATAATCTTATTAATATAGGTTAGGATATCTTTCATATTTTGGAATATATTGTAATATAGAATGTATATATCTTCAATAAGTATATTAAATGCTTTTTGAATATCTTTCTCAGGTTCTTTCTCGATATATAAATTGAGATTGATATTGTTTTATTTTCAAAGTATATTTCTTTGATATATCGATCCTTCAAAGTTCTTTTTTATTATCTTATATAAGCCTTTGTTTATACTTAGAAGATTGGTGAAATTATTATTATAAAAATCAAATATTGATTTAATCAATATAGTTAGGAATACTAATAGTATTGTCTTTTTTAGAAGGAATATTCTCTTATATATATTATGGAAAAGATATAACTTTATATTAAACAAATTATTATATCCTTTATGTTTATTCTCTTTTCTATAAATCTTTATTAAATTAATAATTGCCTATTCTGTTTTCTCTTGATTATAATTATCTAATTACTTTTCTTTCTTTTTCTTTACCTAATCGTTTTTATAACTCTTTCAATAATTACTAAAATTGTTA
This sequence comes from Sclerotinia spermophila, assembly GCA_038090695.1. Taxonomy (NCBI): domain Eukaryota; kingdom Fungi; phylum Ascomycota; class Leotiomycetes; order Helotiales; family Sclerotiniaceae; genus Sclerotinia; species Sclerotinia spermophila. Next base: position 607 of record JBBMOJ010000726.1, on the reverse strand, counting down.
TTATTATTTCCCTTACTATTCTTATTATTTAATTCATTAGGATTTTATAGAAATAGTTTCGTTTTCTTCAATCTCTAGTTTTTAAACTTTAATTCTTATATTCTATTCGAGTTTGTCTTTATAAAAGGGTTTTTGTATTTAAATTCTTTATTTTTATTCAAATCTGATTTTAAGAATACTTTATTAATATTTAATAGTATAATGAATATAGTTATTAATAAAGAAGGTATTGATTATTATAGATTGTATTTAATAGTTTTTAATATAATAGAAAGGTTCGATTATATAATAGATACAAATAGTTGTATTATATATTTTTGATATTTAGTGAATTCTATTATAAGCTATTTGTAGTATTCTTTTTTATAATATACTTTATATAAGACTATTATAATGTTTTCGTGAATATTAATAAAAATTCTATAGTATTATAAAAGGTTCTGAAGTTTGAAGAGTATTACTTTTTATATATTACTAAAGTTTTTCTTTATAAATACCTTAAAATCATTAATGAAAATTGATTGAAGGGATTTATTAATAACTTTGTTGAGCTTATATTCAGTATACTTGTATTCTATAAATGCTTTACAATATATAGGGTCGAGTG
>JBBMOJ010000725.1:0-14137 GCA_038090695.1 Sclerotinia spermophila | reverse complement strand
GTTAATATTCCGGACGAAAAGAAATTCAATATAAATTCCCTATATAAATTTCTATATTGTAATATTTTTGTATATTACAATATTAAAGTTTCTTCTGTTATTGACGAAATACCCATTTCGTTAATAACGAATAAAATCAGTACTTTTTGCGATCTATTTATTATTGAATTTTAATAGAAAAAAAGAAAATATTAGCCTAAGGGACTTTAGAATCTTTTAATATTAAAGTTCAAAAAGAGGTGGATAAAGAGGTATATATATATAGAGTTAAGGGAGTAAGTATAAGAGAGAGGTATATATATATAGAATTAAAGGAATAAGTATAGGAATTAAAGTATAGATAGGAGTATTAGCTGGAAATCTAAAGGGGAGTAGATCTATCTATACTTTCGATATATTCTTCAATTATAAGCTTTACTATTGTGCTATATAATACAGAATATATTATATAAATAATAATCTAATCTGATTTCAATCTATATAGGTTTTATTTAACAAAAAGTTGCTTTAGGCCTAAATTGTCAATTAATCTTTCAAAAATCAAAAAATTTAGAAAATTCACTAAAACCCTATTGATTGAAATAAGCTTCGTTAGATACGAAAAAAAGATTAATTAGATTAATATATTAAAAACGATTTATTCAATATATTATGAAAATATTGAAGAATTTATGGTAATAACGAAACGATCGCTTCGTCAAGTACGGAATCTGCCACCACAGGGGTACTGTATGGAGCTTCGAGAAACCTATAGACGAGCGCGACCACAGGTAATCTTCCAAATAATCAAACTGAGTGCCCTATGAGGGATTTCACTACTATCAGAAGCTTCCCGCTGATCAAGTGCCCTGATTAGATCATAGTATAAACCATAAGTGGCAAAAGGGTTTTGTGATATGATTATGATTCATCTTGGAAGTCCAAGCCTACTACAACTGCAAGTGCCAAGCTCGTAGAATCTTAACCAACTTCGATATACGCAAATGTTTGGATCAATCAAATCCACCGTCTGTGGCGCCTCGAGATAACCATGCACGTGTGGCCCAATCTCCTCAGGATAAACATCGATAATTTGATTGCCCATGCTTGCCCAACCACCAAATTCCTAGTGATTCCGGTAAAATTATGAACACATCTAGCCTTCTTCGAAACCTCAATCTTTCGCGCTGAATTTGTTTACTAGTTCTTGATGCAGCTCGTGTAAAGAAGCTAACAAGTCGTTAGTTACTGACTGGAACACGCACCGCAAGTACGGTTGAGAAAAGAAGCAAACTCACTGTCCAGCTCTATTTGAATTTTTTGTGGTGTCTTTGTATGGAAATCTTGCAGCTAGTTTCGCGAAGTCATCGTAATGGTCGCGAACATTTTCAAATTCTTGGTGTGGCATCCTCTAGTCCTGGAGGCTGTAACTTAAATTTCTCCAGGCAATATCATATTATTCTTTGGCATTTGTTCATCGTCACAATTGATTCCCTCCCGATCAAATCTCACTTTTCATCGGAGTATCTAGAACGTGCGGTTTGAATCTTTCAAAAGCAACGTTGATCTTTTCAAGGCACGACCTCCCAGGGATATGATTCCCATCCTTCCGGCGTCAAGTTCGCTCTAGTTCTTCGGGTGTACTCCTTGTTGATATTTTGTAGACATACTTGATAGCTATTATGGATTGAGTGCTTGCGAAAGGTATGATATCGGTCACGGACTCGTGGGCTGTAAAGTTTTCAAACTTAAATTTGATTATGTTTGTTGTCTTGAAGCGCTTGGCCAGAAGATTGCATTCGTGAATGGGTTGTAAGATGTTCTAATAATGGGGGCCTTGAAACTTTTTGTACACGTTTTTCATGCAACCAATTAGTTCTACGAATCATCGAAAAGATGTCGAGTCCAGTCAAATGATGTTTTTTCAGTGGCGAATGTGAAATTCTATTAAGGTTGACTCAGAAGTCAAGTTTGAAGAAAACTATACTACAATTCTATCTGCAACTATCTCCGTGATTTCAGTGTCGATCCAAGGTGTCTTTAGTGTCATACCAACTTATCCAGACATGATATCTACGCCTTGAATCTCCCATGGAAAGCTGGGTTTAGTCGTTAATTTAGAATCACCTTATCCTCCGTCTAATCCCGCCCCATTCTATAATGACCTATGTGCAGCCCCAATTTCGCGAACTCTGCAATCTTCTCTGGTGTATGACGTGACTCTTTATGTTCGTAATTAGTCGATTCTAACCAAATTAGTAAGGTTCAAAGGTACCAGTCAGATTATCTAATTCTATAAGAATCGTAGAACATACCATCAACGCAACCCAGGCCAGAGTCTCTTGAGTTCTGATAAATGTCGCGTGGCGATTTTACATTCTTCTTGCGACATTTCTTGATCCGTCCGTTCGTGTCATTCTGCTCCCAAGATGTATTACCGTTGGAAGCGTCTGCTATCCTCTCGGTCGGAGCTTCTTGTTTTCTTGGGATTGCCGGAAGCTGTAGTTTCTGCTCTAATATTTCTAAGGTGCGCTCAATCTCATATTTTGCTTGCTTTAGACACGCTATGTTTCTAGCTTGCTCGACTTCAGTTTCTCTATCGAAGTTCTCAATATACTGACCACATCTTTTTGACAGTATAGAGAAGAGATCAACCCCCTTTGCCATCTCTTTCTCTGAGGCTTCATTTCTAGCATCTTTGGCTTTAGCCTGTACGCTGAAGGCAAGCCCGATGTTTTTAGTGAAATTGATTGAGCGTTGCATTTGATTCGGAAAGGATAACACCTTGAAGATGATAATAAGAAGTGAGAAGTGGTAGGCGTAATAAGGTGGTCCTCAATAAGGTTAGAGAAGCAAGATTTATTTGGTGCGAAAATCCGAAAGTTTTGATGGAGCTTGTGGGGTGTGTTAAGATCTCTGAAATGTAAATATTTAAGGGCATCTTATAATAAAATCGTGGCACATTTATAGAAGCTTAAGCGGAAGAAGGCTTTAGAATTCTTTGCGTTTCTTTCAGCGCAGTATGATTCTAGCCAAAACGTGAATAACATTAATAGGGGTAGATCACGAAGCCGCCAGTTAATTGAGACGACTGTCATTGATTGAGTCAGAAGATACTACTTATGACTAGACCTACCTTTTGATTATGTGCTTTGAATCACTCCGTGCATCAAGCTACATGGAAAAAGTCACTACGGTATTTTCATATGAATGTTATCCCCATCTGCAATTATTACCTCACTGAACCAAAATACCACATGAATAGAAGACACTTAAAGCAAGATCCAAAATCTCAGAAATTATTAGCAGGTTACCCCTGTCTTTCCCCTTCATGTTTGTAAATTTATCACCGCCATTCGGATATTCTTGTACTTTCCTGACCCGAAGAAGGTTCTATTCTCTCTCATGATTGCTTTCAACTTTGATTGGTAATTGAGAGTTCAGACACAATGTTAGTTCAATCCATCCGAGTCATCAAGATCTCTTTTGGGAGAAACATTAATCAACAATGTGCAAAGTACTTGATGGGAGAAGCGTTGAAACGCCAATATTGATGCTCCCGCGGATGATATCTAAGCTCGCCTCTTAGACTCTGGTCATTTCTCCATGCCGATAATCTCGTGGTATACCTCAACAACTTGATTCGCCAATATCTTTCACCGTCGTAGAGCTTAGCACATGCTCGGTTTCTTTCACAAATTCGAGATTGCTATTATGTGTATCTTTTGCTTCCCGTATGCGGATGATCGGTTATAATATTATTAGTTTGCTAATTGCACTCTATCAACGACGTGTATCTCAAGTCGGTCTACTAGAATATCTAAAACTTGAAAGATCTTAGGAATAAGATCGCTATCGTTCTTGATGGAAGCTTTCACTTGCTGGAATAACTTAGAGGATCGTTCTCAAACTCTGCTTCGGGTGCTTCGGTGGAGGCTTAGACAGATGATATAGCATCTGCTGCAAGATATGAAGAAGCGCCGCTTAATATTCATAGTTTGCAAAATATTCTGAGTGACGAGGCCTCCCAACTAATTGTCAATTTCGCAGGATATTTGGGGTCGACTAGTGCTACTCATGACCATATCCGAGATGCAATGATTATAATCGTGTTATATTCGATCAAGAATGATGACTTCGAATCATGATCGAGTCTAAGATATTCACGTTTTAGGTGAAGTCAGGCTAATATTCGTGATCTCAGAAGCTTCTTATTCACCTCATAGTACGTCACGACTTACTTCACATTAATTTATGGTATTATTCCAACGAAACTGGCAGCTCGTGAGAAATACTGATCATATTAATGCTTGTCCTTATCGTTGACAGCAGCCCCTAAAACTCAAACAACCCCAAGAGGGTTACGCCATTCCATTCACGAGATCATCTTCGCTGGAAAGACCAAACTCCAAATTTCGCACAAACATGCACCCCCATACACTCAAGCATTTACAAATTCTATCTATCACTAATGTAAGAATATCTCGATATTGCATTTATCTACCCTTCGAGATATCTACTCATTCATCTATTCCTGTCATTACAATTAATGTTAAAGGCCTCTCACATGTTTATGATGCATCTTCGATTGCAAATAACATAAGCAGCCGTGAAGAAATCGAGGCTGGACTTTGTGCTGCTCCCGATATGTTACAGGGTAGTGGTTCAGCTGAGGCATCTGCGAAAATGCGTTGTTACATTTGCAGGAAAATCATAGAAGCCATATCAGAGATAATTACAGCCTTCACCAGTACGTCTGATTTATTCCACAAAATCTGTGTTCGAGTAGTAGGGGCCGATCTGCTGTTCAAGGTCTCCCATAGAGTTTAGCAATCATATCGCAGTGATGTCGGCGAAGTTGATGGAATGGGGCGTCTTATTACTCTCGTATTTTGATGCCCTTAGTACTACAATTTGGGCCATACGGAATTTGAAAACACTAAAGCCCAGTTCTAGTTGGGTATTGTAGTTTGAAGGTGTCTGGGCGAAGACTTGGTCGTGTTAGCATTTTACATGGGTATATGATCTCTTTCACACTTTAGGGTAAGTTGGATTCACGGTCTCTCTGGGACATGTGGGAGTCACAATACATAGGGGGCAATATGAATCAGCGAGTTTTCATGAATCGGTAGAATAATATCTCCTGACTGTTCACTGTGTATCATATGATTCATCATTCGCGCGTCATTTCATCACTCTCCGAAACTTGAAACGGTGCTTGACTTATTGATATATACATCCTCATTTTTTCAATCTTTGTTGTTTTTGCTCAACACTACATAATCCAACAACCTCCGAGAAGATCTACGCTTTGCACCTTCAAGCTGCCAATCCAATTCATTCCACTTGAGCCTTCTACCACGAAAAAGCTTTCTCGCAATTTCTCCCATTCCGTCACCATCATTATCTTGACTTCATATTGTACCAACTTGAACAGCTGTAGGTCTGGTTCGCTATTATCCTGTTAAGTCAGACAACTAACCTGATATGACAGACAATATGGCCTCCAGAAACGTCTACAAACAAAGACGATTTGACCTTAAGGTTGAGCTTGATGAAAAAATAGCCTTGCTCGAAGAGAAGGTTCGTCATCAAGATCTCTGCACTGAAGCCGCCGGCGCTCTCCGAGATTTTTACACATTTCAAATTGCCGCTGCATATGTTGACGAAGCTACACATAACTTTGCGTCGGGAAGGTTAACTCGAAAAGACATCGACAATATTCATAAGGGTATTTTGAACATCGAATGCATACCTCTTCCATTGGTGAATGATGTGTATGACATCGTTCGCAGTCCTGAAGCAAAGATTGATGAAGTCATTTCATACTTCTTGAAGGGAAAGCCCATTGTACCTGCTTTGTGGAATCAAAAAGTCGAAGATACTTCTCAAGCAAACATTGCTTGGCAAGTTATTCGCTTCAATTTTCTATTGGAAGGAGTACAAACACGCTCGCTTGAGCATTGGAATAAGATCAAATCTAAGCCGGGTATTGGTATAAAATTTTAGAACACAAAGGGGACCGTAACTGGTAGTGAAGTTAGTAAGCAATCTAGTATTTGGACTATCAAGGCTCTATGCGACAACTTTTCGGCATGTGTGCTCAAGGTAATTAGTACACGTCGCTAACTAAGGAGATAGAGACACCGTTGACATGGTAATTTTGAGTTGGGATACATGCAGTTGGAGAAATAGTAATGAATCTTGGGCAGATTCTTGCATGGCTTTGATAGTTTTTAACACACAAATGAGAAATATACCGAGACTTTACTATACAGTTCGTCACAGTGAAATACACTTCATTGCACTAGTGTATTGTCATGATCAATATTGAATACACGAGGTTAATGATCCTGCCTTCAGTAGCACATTTGAGTCGGGAAGATTTTGTTATACTTAGGAGAAAGCTTGACTGGAATATATCTTTTCGGAGAGGAATAGTCACGGTCTAGCAATTTTTGAGTCACAGATGACTCTTAGTGGCATGAATCATATGTACCTTTTTTTTCCTTTTTACCACAAAACCCTTTGCTTTTCCCCATCCTCGTATTCTTCTACAAGAATATACAACAACCCCAAGCGCCAAACGCCACAACTTGCACAAATCGATAAGATAGTATTCTAACTCAAGTCAACATACTCAAATCAGATACAGCCTGACAACATCAAGTATGCCTCCCCTTCTCTGCTTAAGCATATGACCAGTTGCTGAATGTATCAAACAGATCCAGATCCTATTTACATACCTTCACCTGTTCGAAGACTCAAACTCAACACATACTAAAACATACACAAGTTAGTATTATTCGTGGGCTTTGTTTGATCTTTCGGCATATTTCTAGTTTATTAAATCATTAATGCAGAGCAGCTTCCAAATGAAGACAAACGAGACGATCAGACCTTCCCAGGTATCGGCTAAGACGCCGGAAGAAGAAATAAGGGGCGAGATGAAAAATTTGGAAAGAAGAGAAGCGTTGCTCAATGCTGAGAATAAGCGTTTGGAAGCTAAGACTTTACGTCGCAAAAAGAAAATTGCTGATTTCAAAAAAGAGAGACCGGAATTGCAGGCCGAAATCGCAGCTTTACGGAAAGAGAAGTCTGAGGGATGGGTAGAAGAAAAGTCTAATTAGGACAAAACAATGACATGGTAAGCTCACACGATCGATTAATTAGAGAAAAGGAGATGCTAGAATGTCATTTAGTGCATACTATCACGGGTATTGAATACTGGTTTTGGATTGGAGGATTGAGCCGTAATACAACAAGAACTGCCTGACTTTTGGATGTTATTCTTCAATAGTGTAATTGAAAATACATTTTGACCATGTGAATGCAATCTATGGTGCAGCAACAATATTTTCTTTTTATTCTGGTGTCAACTTGGTGTTGATAAGTGTAAGTACTTAAACCTATTGTGTAACATTTCTTGATGATCATTAAGTGCTATGGAGGACTAGTACCATATATATATATATATATATATATAGACTTCTTTAAGACTTAGCGCCAGACTAGCTAGTGATAAATACAGTACCCTCAATTAGCCAAATGATCATTGTCCCGACATGTTCTTTCTCAGATAGCCAACATCCACTGCTCTACTTTTCTTGAATATTTGGCGAACCTACTATTGGCTCACTTTACAAAGTCAATTCTTGGATTTCATCTTGGTATCATTAGTTTATACAGGAAAACATTAATTTTCCAGGGATTTTATCACGAAAACCACGGGGGTGCGGTGAGTAAAGGCTAGAGCTCAGTAACCCAAGTTTCGGGTTCTCGTAGTGACGAAATTCTCACTCGTGGAGGAAACGTTTCGATTCGTAAAGGACAGATATCATCGTAGCTCAGTGTGACTCAAGCGAACCTAAGATACAGATTTGCGTTTGATGCAATATGGCGGGCCAGTCTAAGGATTAGGGAGATGACTAGATTGAAGCCGTCCGAGGGACTATACTTAATACAGTATGTACGGCTTGGATTAGTTTGATGTTTTTTGATAAACTTAAACTACCTCATAGTTATGAAGTATGTCCACTGATGAATGTATTGCTTGTCTCCTGAAGCTTAACTTATACTTTGGTAGTCTCTCATTAGTTCACATGGTGATACTACGGTATATATAAAACTTCAAGTACTCGTCGTACCTAGATTTTGTTTCAGCAGGTATTTAAATTCGTTTTCAAATGCTCAGATTCTCTTAAAAGATCCATCAACTCCTTTAACATAATAGGATCACTCTTCTACATAGCTGAATAGAACCCTACGACGACTACACCTACTCATTCCAACATTACACAAACATTTTGTTCCCAATACTTTCAATTATACACATAAACAATCACTTTAAACTTACGTACGGCAAAAGTTAGATCCAACAGTATACGGCATTAACTAACTACGAAATATCCATCTCCGCCAAAACCCCATTCCAATTCCGCCTTTTAAAACTAGATAGTATAAACTTTCTGGTTTTTCAAAATCTCCACAATGGATACATCCGCTTACGGCTTCAAGTGCACAATTGCTCGCTTGGACAAACTTAGATCAAGACTCAACCTACATTGCGACACATTGCGGAAGTCCTGTGAAAGGAAAGATACAACAATATACTCCGAAAAGTTCCAGGAACACCGTTCCAAGGAGGATGAGTATTTAGAAGCTTTCAAAATAAACAGGGACTTTGATTGGACTTTAGAATATTCACGGATAGACGCATATTCTCTAAAATCCAGAGATCTCTTGGTCAATGAACATCAGAATTTGATAGCTTCTATTGAGGCAATTGATAGCTTTCATCCAAAATCAAGCCTATGGCAACTATGGCAGAAGTCAATGGAGGTCTTGAATCATTGCAAAGCACTACTGTGGTCTTATAACTACTGGTTGAGGACCAAACTTTATATTAAGCAAAAAAGATCTGAAGCAGAGAAACCGACAGAGCAGCTGAGCCTCCAGAGGGAGTCCGCTAGCTCTATAAATCTGCACTGTTCTTTCGGCACTGGGAACGCTCAAACGAATGACTTTAGTTCCTTAAGTTTACAACCCGATAGTAATCGTGAAGAAATGATTCCTATACAGTGGTGACTACAGATTAAGACAAACTCATTTCGAATTCACGGCACAAATATTATCCTGGAATCTGTCAGTTTTATGTCTAATGAATGGCAGATCTCATGATAGAAGACTAAGATCCTTTAAACCTCTACATTTTACACGTTTTCGGTCTAATTTGTCAATTGCTTTGCAGGTACCTGGTATTCATTTTTTGTCTTAATTTTGTTCAATATTTTGTTGATTACCAGTTACTTTTGATTCATGTATATACATCAAGGACTTACTAGACTATTTATTAAGTTTATTGGTGGATTGAAACTTTTGGTGCATAATCAAAGTCATTCGTGCCTGCCATATTTGTGTTTTTGAAATTTCAATTTTCATTTGGGAATCGACCTTCACTTTCAACACTTTGCACAACGCCATCGTCTCATTTATCTAAACAACTATCAAAAAGAACTTTCGTGGCAATTGGTTCAAAATCTATTTTCTCTATTTATTCTGGTACTCTTTTTAATTACGGTTGTGTCGTTCGGTTCGCACAAACTCTGGTAGCTAAGGCATTCGAAGAAATAGCACACACTCAAGCAAGTGAGAAGAGTTCCGAGGCAAGCGGCGGCAAACAATCGACTTTCGACCTCTTTCGAATCACACTTTTGATGCTGGCGCAAGCACTGGGGACTGAAGAATTCGAAGAGCAGCACAAACACTGGCGTTTGAGGAGCTCGAAGACTGGCGGCAGCTGGTTCTCACACATCTCCACATGCTCGTCCTCTTTTAATCGCAGTTCTCACTTGGCAGAAGCACCGATACTCAAAGCATTTGAAAGTAGGTGCAAAATCCCCAAGATATCGCAAGGTCATTTGCACTTGCAATTCGAGCACAAGGAGTACATTATTCTCAACTCGCTCCGTGCATTCGTCCTCTCTCTTAACATACAATTCTCGGTCATAGAATAAAGGCTGGCGGATGATTTAAGCATCCAAAGACAAACACATCGTTTCCGGGAATTCTTGCCGGCTCGCTTGATTCAATTACTTTCCAATCACACAATGTCGAGCATTGAAAAACAAATCCAAGATGAGCGCCGTATCACACGTCTGCTTTTGACAGCAATTGATTCCCAACTGGGACTCGAGAAGGCCACGGAGCAGTTGATGAAGAATGTTTATAAGGATTTAGAAAGAATGAAGGCTGCTGGCTGCTCAAGCGAAGATCGGGCTGAAATGTTTGACAAGGCACAACAACTAGTTAAAACTCTCGGAATGTTGATCGATGATGAGAGTCCGCGATTGAGGAAAGGAAAGTCACTGTTAGAGTCGAGAAAGCAGCCAACAACGAAGGAAATTTGGAAGAAGATATGGAAGAGTACCTCGAATTGTTATTGAGGGAGATACATCCCAATTTGGATGAGATCAGAGCTGCTGCTAGCTTAGAGGATGAGGATTTACATGATGTATTTGGGTTGGCAAAACAGATGGCCAAGCCTCATAAATTTGCGTTTGATAAGGAGCAGAAGATGAACATGGTAATCATCAAGGAAAAGGAGGACAACAAAGCGAAGAAGAAGAAGAAGAAAAGGAAGAAGAAGGTAAAAAGAAAGTATAAGAGAACAGAGTGAGCTTCATGTCTCTCGAAGAACTGAGGACTTGACGAACCGTCTCCTCGTATTTCGTACACTGATGTTGAAGAAATGAAAGTTCAGTATATCGAAGGAGACGGATACTTGCGAGCTAACGCTTGGAAGGTTTCTCGGTTCTATCTAAGTTGACGGGGGGCTTGAGTAATGTTGTCTTGTCAAGGTGTGCAAAACTGCGGTGATATATTGGATCTCTGTGCCGCTCTCTGGAGGATGTTGAGCCTGGCTTCGATCCAAGATCCAAATCTATGATCCCTTTGTACTGTGCATGAAGGATATGTCATCAATTGCGAGCAGAGGAGAAGATTTCAAGACTACAATCGCTAGATTCAGGAAGAGCTATCATTACTTAATATGGGAGTATTTGCTTAGGATGTTTATTTATACCGTGGGCGGAGTTATTCTCACAAGAAGTTTGTTGGCGATTTTGAAGAATTTTTATTTACACAGGCACGAGTCTATTTCTGCATTTGAAACTAGTACTTCGAATCCAGCCCAATTACATTCCATAAGGCCATTCTTACTGTCAATATATGTCTGAAGTGATGTAATTATTATACCTCACTCATAGTGTGGTGTTATTTCCATCCATTCACTGAAATTAACCCACTTTTTGAGTCAACCGAGTATCCCTACTCCTAAGTAAGTTCTAATCATCTCCATATTTCCTTCTTTCTCTTGAGGACAAAGAACTGTGACATACAGCTTTGTTTTCATTAACTTATTCAACTAAAAGTGCAGAACCCAAGACCAAGAAATCCTTCATTAACTTAATTTATCATGGAACCGAATCACCAGAAATCTGCTGCAAATGCGACCTTTGTAGATCTCGGACTTCTCATGGACATCAGCCATCAGATTGATGTCCAAAGGCCCGAAGAGCGTTATAGGGATTACAAAATGCGCAAAGAACACAAAGATAGTACGATTCTACTTAATACTCGCTCCAAGAACCAAACCGTGGCTACGACTGAGGAGCCGGAAGACGAAAGGATGCACTCAAGGATCTTGTCGGATACAGAAGAGATACCAGAGTTAATCAAAGAAACTCGAGCAGAGTCTAAGAAAAGGAGACGCCAGGAATTCCGGGACAATTATGATACGGAGTCGTACGGTCTTGTCGTGGATGACCTTCTCGAGAGTCAGATTAGACATTACGCAGTGCTGCAGCAATGTGAATCGGCCCCCGTACAGGTAGAAGCAAACACACATGAGAAGGAAGATACCTGGAGTGATAGTGGCAAAGGTTAAAATCTATTCATTTGGTTGTCAGAATTCTACTAATACTTGAATCCCAATCTTAGAGCCCAGCCCTATGCCAAGATATGGAGCTTTTCGTTCAAAACTATCCACTCCACGGTTCTTGATCCAGAACAAGGTTTTCAAATCATGTCATTGCGAAGATAACACGAGCACAATTGGGTAAGTCGGTACTGGCACTGCCAGCCTTTCACACGAATATCCACGCGGATTATAAAAGGAGATCTCGCTAATGATCCGTGTAGAAATAGTGGGTCCGGTGTCACAAAGAAAGGTCACGTTGCCAAGAAACGCGCAATTATCAGTGAGTAGTACACCGATCATTCGAGAATTTGCCCGTTGTTAATTCTTTGTAAGACAAGAAAAATATGATCGAGTTGCTGTTCAGTGGAATGGAAGATTATTCCAGAATTTACTTTGAGGAAGAGATGTATGGAGGAGGTCTGGGTGGGATTTTAGTGGGGTTTCTTTCTTTCGAGGTGGAATTTACATGGAAGATTTTAGATTTGGAGGTAGTAATTGGGGCTCATGGGTAATATCGACAGGAAGATTGTTCGAATGGATGGTCATCGATATAGAAAGCAGGCTTTCCTTCTAGAATTATTCTTTATGGTCTAGGAAGGCATATCTTCATTCAAATATTTTTATTCTTACTTCAACCTCGAAGAAATGTCGTGCTTTATGGTCTTCAGGTGCACCTAATTAAGGGTCGATAATTTAATATTAGATATAGCCTGAGCTTCCAACTGTTTCTTTGAAACATTTCCTCCACAAAGTATCAATACTTCAGCTTGATGGGCTTTTATTGATTTCAGGAAGTGAAGAAATGAAACTAATCAATAATGCTGCATCTTCTCGCACAGAGTATCCACAACAAAGACAGACCATGAAATTCCTAGCGATAAAACCAGTATCTACAAATATAGGAGCTCGGTTTACAAACTATTAATGAAACCTTCATGCGAAGGAGGGGTCTATCAAATTCTGGAGCGTTCTTAGAAGTTGGCTTTTATGACTAGGGCTTATCATGAATAGTAGGCTCGAATGAATATATATCAGGGCTCTACTTACAGAAATGTTGCTGGAAACATACTATCGACTCTTTTTCGCATGATGGCCAAAAATGTGGAAGTAGAACACCCCGGAATTTTAAAGTATTCAGAGAGAAAACCTACCGAGAGAAACCCCACAAGTAAATCTACAACACGGCGAAAGGCCTCTCTAGCTCGGCATCAATTGCTTAGAAGCTCTCCCATCTTCTCCGGCCTGGCTACGCAGCCACAAACCTCTCATTCGAGAAAGACAGCGAGAGGTCGAACATCCAGATTTGTCGAGGAGTTTGACAGTGATGGTGATTTACAGAGCTTGGTGAGGAATATGGGGGCTGCTAAGACGTTTGAGGATATGCCATTGCCGCCAGGAAAAGTAAGATCGGCGACTGCATGCGAGGAGCAGACAAAAGTGAACGATTCTTATTGAGGACAATTCAGAAGATTTCACTGACACTTACCTACAGGTGGATGAAGCCGAATGCTGTTGTAGGGGTTGCGGGTTGATGTAGGTTGTCGGGCGGAGTATTAATGTTATTACAAAGTATTGGTAGTAATGGGATTGTTGATACTACCAAGATTTGGCACATGGATCCCTTGTAACTCCAAGCTTAATGTTTACTGTTTTCTTGTCGGCTTCTACAAATAAGAACGTAGATATACCACTTTGGTGTTGTTCTTGCCTAGATATCATTAAAGAAATGCGGTAAAGAGTACAATAAAATTGTTTTATGGGAATAGTGATAGGATGAATCCTTTGAAATATGTGAGGAACTTGTATTGTTCAAGGCTTTTTCACATAAGAACATATGAATTCTTTGTGTTGCTATCCCTAAGAAAAGAATGACAATCTCGGGTATGAAATCATGAGGTAAAGTAGGCCGTGACTGATTATGGTTCTGCATTGATTACAATGCCACCAAACTGATAATTTTGAGTCGGAAGCACAACCTAAAATAATTTATCTGTGTACATTGATCTCACTGCCCCGTGGATAAATTTGATAATGCCAAAGCACCGCTATTACGTTCACAGAATACTTGCAGTGATATTGAGTGAATAACTAACCCTAAACATCACATAGTGGCTGAATGGTTACCCTGTAGTGGTAAAGTTAATATTATAGACGAAAAGAAATTCAATATAAATCCCT
>JBBMOJ010000724.1:0-14150 GCA_038090695.1 Sclerotinia spermophila | reverse complement strand
CGAGAGATCTCTAGACACTTCCACGTGACCCTAGAGGCAGCTCCCGTAACATTCATTCAAGAATCTTATTCAATAAATAAATAACAATATCAATTTCATTATAGTTCTTATAAATATAATTATTCTCAATATTGAAAAACCAATCAACAATTTCATTAATAAAGTATATAAATTATTCGAATTGATTATTGTTATATACAAAACACTCTGAAATCCAATTACCTACTATTAACCATTATCAATCCAAAAGAATCTCCGAATTGCTTTACAAGATTATAGACTAATCAATAATAAAATCTTTTATTATAATCACCTTTTAATTCCTTCCTTTATTAAACTTTATATACAAATTATATATTAAATATACTCTATCAAACCCACTAAACATCCCAATCGAATTAAAACCATTAATTTAATCTCCTATATCTACTGATAGCCCAATATATCAAAGGAAATCGAAACTTTCATATAAACTTACCAATTCTATTTTCAAATCGAACTTCTATTTTATTATATTTAGATTTCTAAAACCCTTACTAATATTATTTCGCTTCTAATTCAATATCTCTATTGACTATATTATATTATTATTAATCAACAAATACTATAGAAAAAAATATCAATATATTATTACAATTATCTATCGCCTAACAAAAATACATCATTTTATATCAATTATAAAACTATTCACAAAAAAATTTACTAATCAATTTATCAAGAAAATTTCTTATTTATACAATACTCCCAACAATAGTATCTCTAACAAAAGTTTACAATTCATTTCAGAATTCTAAAAACATTTATCAGAATACTTATCAATCACTTTGAAACAATTCTTTTTATTCTATTCAAAATCTAATGGTTAAATAAAAAAAATCAATATTATAATAAAACAATATCTCAAAACCTTTATAAATTTCTATTAGAATAATTAATATAATTGATTCCCGTTTATAAAATTCGTATTCAATAATATCATCTTAGAAATTATTAGTATATCCCTATTCTTTATAAATTACAATTTTCATTTACAATTCAATATCAAACTCTTTTCATTTATACCCCTAAACTTATTATATCAAAAAAAATATGAATTCCTAAAAGCCAATGAGATTGCAAATCAATTCGATTTTATCTAAACGAAATTGAAAATTTTTATTACTTAATCTATTCAAAAATATAAGGATTATATTAAGAAAACTTATATCAATATTTCTTTATATAAAGAAAATAATAAAGTATGAATTAATATTAAGAATATAAAAACTAATTATTCAGTAAAAAAATATAATAACAAATAAAACAGTTTTTACAAAATTCTTAAAGTTTATAAATATATCTATTTATTTCAACTATTTATTAATTTCAAGATTTTTTTTATATTTCATAACTTATTATTCCAATCATTTTATTATTCACTCAAATTAATCAATTAAAATATAATCAATAAAACTAAATCCTATCAGAATCAAAACTACATCCTCAAAAATAATAATAAAACAAACAAAAAAATCAAACAATAGGAATTCAATAAACTCTTTAATTATTATAATAAAAATAGATTTTATTATCAAATCAAATAAAAACACCACCCAATATCCTAACAATCCACTAAAAACCTTTATAACCAGAAAAATACAATCATTACTTTTCACTTAACAAATCCAAACAAACCAAACCTACCTATTTAAATAAAATTCAAAAGATTTATCAATCCTAATACTTCATTAATACTAATACCAAATATATTCCCAAAACAAAGCCAAAACAAATCTAAAAAGCTTCATTTTAATCCAATAATAGAAATTAAAGTATTTTAATATTATTTTATTTTCCTAAAAGTTATATATATTACAATTATAAAACCAATCACTTTAAACAGAAAATACTATCACAGTGCTAATTACATATTCTATAATTGCCTTTATACCTTAAGTATAAATCACTAGTATATCCTACTTTCTATAAATAGGACCTCTCTCTTCTATAGCTCTTTTATCCTTATAGTACAATCTAAGTCTTTACTCATACCCTGACATTTCTTTTATTTATTTATAATCTAAGCTTTCTTTTACTTATTGATTTATATATTTTATATATTATTCTATATTACTAATTATACCCTTTGTTTTATAATTTTAGGTTTATTATATAAAGGGATTTTCCTTTCCTTTCTATTCCAGGCTATTCTGGAATACTCTTTTCTTTTATTGGAAATCATATAATATATATAATATACTAAGCAGTATACTAGTAACAAAATACCTTTTTCTGTCATCTTTAAGCGAATATCTATATTCATCAAAATCAGTATCTATTATTCTATTGATAATCTTAATATAAAGATTAAAAAGATAATAAATATTATTTCTATTTATTCCAATTATAATATACTCTCTTTTGAATACTCTCAATTCGAACTTCTTGGATAATAATTCTAAATATTAAAGATTCCTAGTTTATATTTTATATTTAAATACTCTAAACTTCTTAAAATAAGATTATCTATTATATATAACTTTATATGATATAACTACTATTGAGAGTATTTCTACTTCTCCAAAAAGTAATATTTTTATAAGCAATCTGTTTCTCAAATATATAATATACCTAATAATAAGCTTCTATATTTTAAATTCAATCTCTAATTTATTCAAGAGTAATTTTGAAATAATATTAATATCTTGAATCTTTTTTTTAATAATTCTATTTATAGAATATTTTCCTAAAGATAAGGATTCGAAAATTAACTCTTTCTTTCTAATCTCAATCTAGAATATTATTCCGAATTCGCTTTTTCTATTATTTACTCTAATAATAACAACTTTAGAATTGAATTCCTTTTCAATCTAATTAATCAAATCTATTAATATAAGTGTTACTATTATTACTAATTTATCTTCTATAAATTTAATCTATATAAATCTAATAATATTATTAATAACTATAATAAAGTATCTATTTCTATTCTCAAAAGGTTTTTGTATATTTGATAGATTCATATAAAAATAATATAGTTTTATAAAAATACAAATAGTTATTTGTTTATTGAAATACTTATTTATCCTTCCTAGAAGATAAGCTTTATATATTTTTCAATTAATAAACTTTCTTCTTTTAATATAATATAAATTATTAAAGGCTTTTTTAGTTTGTTTATTTGATTATAATTGAAATGATTTAAATATCAATATATTATTTCGGCTTTGTTATTATTGAAATCAATCTTTTTAATCTCTAAATCTATATTAGTTATATATATTTATAGAGTAGAGGTGTCACGGCGCCAACTATATGTTCTGTAGTTGCCTTCGTGCCTCATGCACGGACCACTAGTGTGCCCTACTTCCTATAAGTAGGGCCTCTCTCTTTCATAGCTCTTCTACCCTTATGGTACAATATAAGTCTTTACCCGTACCCTGACAAGAGGGTTATTTAATAATATAGTTATTATTGTAATGTTTTGGAATTATTTCAAACTGATTATTTTTCTAATAGGATATTAAATCTCTTTCAAAGATAACTTTTCATTCTATTTTAGTTAATAATCCAATAGATATAAGTTGATTATATTAAAACTCCTTAATATATTAGATATCCTATAATACAAGATTTCTAATAATTACTATTCCGAATATAATACTTTAAACATATTTATTATTGACTGTTTTAATTTTTTATAATATACTCCAATATATAAGATTTGTAAGGTTTTCAATCGAGCTAGTAAAATAATAGAAAGTCTTTGAATTAAGAATCTATTTGTTATTTTGAATTTCAGTATATATTATACTATAAGAATAAAGGGAACTAATGTATTTTTTTGCTATAATTATTCTAGTAAAACTATTATTCTTAATATTATCCTTATTTGATTTTGAAACTTTCTTAGCTTTTTTATATACTTAATAACTATCTTATTAATATCCTTTTTTGTTATAGAATTTATAGAAAGATTTTTATTTATTAATTCTATTAAAAGTGTTTTTTTTTCTATTATAATCTTTACTACAATTTCTTTATTTTTTCCTTAAATACCTTTTTTTATTATATTATTTATTATAATATTTGTTATTATAATTTAGTTAATTATACCTCAAGAAATTCTTTTAGTTTATTGTAATATAAATAGTATATTTTGTATTTATTTATTTATTTATATTATTTAACATCTACTCTAAACCTCCCTAGGGGTATCCGGATATACTAAGAAGTGGTAATCCTTATATAGCGTAAGCGCTATAGCTGCTTAAAGCAATTTATTATCTAGGCTAAAAGCTATTCGCTTTCTCTATAAGTTGAAACTCCTTCTATAAATAAAAAGGGTTATCTAAACTTCTATATCTAGGGTTAGGCCCTTCTTCTAATTTAATAAAGGAGATCTTTAAAGACTACTTATTCCTATAGAAAGTAATTAGTTGATTTAGGTATATAGCTAGATATTACTCATTAGGATTGAGCTTTAAAGATAGGGAATATATATAAATCACTAGGATTGAGGGTATACAAAAAGGAGGAGAATTGAGGTAAAAGAAAAAAGCTGAGTTTTGGATTGGAGGGACATATTTGGATATAATATAGTAGTACTATTTTTATTCAAAGCTGGAATAAATCCGGGTATAGAATTTCGAGGATATAATTAATTTGGTAAAATTGCTTGGTTTATATAAGAGTTTTTTGATATATATTATTATATACTTTTTTGAATTTATATATAGAGAAGCTAATAGCTAATTAGCTCTCTTTTAATTATTAACTAGGTATTGGAAAAAGTGAAAAAGGGCTTTTAGTGTACTATATAAGTATTCCATTTTATTGGATTAGTGATTGAGCTGGGTATAATATATTGCGAAGTTATTATGGTCAGTTTTCATTATAAGGAGCCTATATAATATACCCCTAGGGATCCCTAATTCTTTAGGTTTTCTTATATAATAGCTTGATTACTATACTCTCTATATAGGGGAGACTATAATAAGTATATTCGATTATTATTCTACTTCTATATTATAGTATTTCCTATAATAAATAGAGCAAGCTTTATTGATTATAAATAGATATATAATTTTATAATCCATTATATTGTAAACATTTGTATTAACTAAATAATCTATTTCCTTATTATTTACAATCCCTATATAACTAGAAGACTATTTGATTTTAATATTATATTAACTTATTACCTTATAGCACTTATGGAAAGTCTATTACAAAATAGTTAATACACTTCTTTATATTCCCTATATAACTAAGGTACTATTAATATATATTCAGATTCTGCTATCTACTAACCTATTAAATGTTTTGAGGGAGTATTCTAATCCTTGCTATACTCCGATTACTTCTATATCAAAAATGTGAGAATCACTATAGATTTTATTATAATCGGATATAATCTGTTTATCATTTTGAAAGATTATATATCTATACCCAACATATCGATTGTTGTTTATAATCTGCTCTAAACCATTGGAGAAGATTATATAATCGTTAGGAGGGAAGTATATTTTGTAAATCTTTATTTATTATTAAAATAAGATTATATTGAGTTTATTAAACTTTTGTTTCTAATAGTGAATTCAATAATTAGAAATAGATATTATTATCTATAATAGATTATTGAGATATAGATATCTTATATTTATAATCAAATAAACAATTAAAGAAGATTTATATAGTTTTAGTTTTGGAATTGAATTATTTATAAACGAAATACTTTCAAAGCTTTTGAATGTATTAAGTATTTATAGTTTTGTTGAATATCAATAAATATATTTAGGTATTTATAAGGTTGCTTTTATCAATTATAGATATTAATTGAAAACAATATATTGGAATCAGATTGGAATTGATAATAAAGAATGTGATTCCTTTCCTTTTTTTCTAATTAATAATATTTATATAATTGGTTTCAAATATTATTTTCGCTTTTATATATAATTCCAAAGTAAAAACTAATATTATTATTATTCGAATAGATTTATAAAATCCAATCCAATTGTTATCTTTGAAAACAATAATAAAGCTTTATTTCATTTGAATTATATTAATAGTAATTGTATTTATTATTTTGTAATAATAAGGATATTTTATATTTTATATATTATAAATAATTGCTTTAAGTGGCTGTAGCGCCTGCGCTACGTAAGGATCACCACTTCTTAGCACGTCCGGATACCCCTAGGGAGGTTTAGAGTAGACGTTAAATAATATAAATAAATAAAAAATAAATATAATAATAAAGCTATTATAATATAATACTTATAATCTATTAGAAATAGATAGCAAATTGTATATAATATAATAATATTATATATAAGAGTAATCTTAATATAATTTTATATTATAATATAAAGTTATTTAGATTACTTTAGTGAAGAGATTTATAGGGGGAAGCTAAGGGCATATATTATAAAGTGGTATATGCTATATATGATTTCCAATAAGTTTAGATATTTATAGGGGTAGTTGGGTATAGGGGGGATGTTAGAAAACACGTGTATGTTCTAGTATATACCATTGTACTATTATATACGCTAGTAGTACAGCACCCTCTCCCTGAGATATTATATATGAAATTACCCTAGATACTCTCAATAATATCATACAAACTAGTCCACTTCTGACAACATAATATCACCTATATCCTTATATTTCGAAAAGGAAAAGTAATACAATTTTTTCAAAGTTTAGAGAGATTAGGAGATTCGAAAATTCTTCAGGATATAATAAAATCTTCTGGGCCTTAGTAAAGACAGGGAGAAAAGAAGAAGGGGAGACTTACTACACTGAATATTTCATTGCTGTTATTGTTTTGTAGCTACTGAATCAACTATTTTTATCTATCTGATCTATCATATCTAGTCTACTATCTTTATACATCTTCAAAACAAACGAGAACCACTCTTCTCCTTTCTCTCAATAGTCCCACCGAAAAGTCCATTCATTATCTTTGACTATTTTCTCTCCCCCTCCCTTTAAGCCTTATGCATTTGTCTTCTTCAAGGACCGCAACCTGACAAGAACCAAGACTTCGTAGTTGTTGAATCAATTACAACTGTTTATTCCACCATTGATACGCCTTCCAACCAATTGAGAAAATACGTTCTAAGTTCCGAGTATAGTCTGCGAAACTCTTCTGTCTCTCCCCCCTTGATTCTTCATTGTTTGTCTCCTCGTGTGTAGAATCTGAATGAGAAGAAGTGCCACGACTACGACCACGACCACGGCCATGATCAGAACCAGGATCAGAACCAGGAGAAGGAGCAGTATCGGAACCAGGATCAAGACCAATACTAGTAGTATAATAATCTTTCCAAAACATCATACAAGAATGAATGAACTCCGCCTTCTCCAAAATAGACCCCGCTGTATTCAAAACATTCTTCATCGTCACAATCGATTCTTTCTCCAATTTTTTCACCATTGCGTCGGTTTCCGCACTCTTCTCTTCATGATGATTTCGATATCCATCAAATTGGACTTTAATCTCCTGTTCTTCGCTCTTAACCGATTTCTCCGCCCTTTCGATGTTTCTCAAAATTTTCTCATACAATTCATTGAGAATGGAATTTTGATTTTGAACATCATTATCCCATTCCTCAACCATACCCCCTCCCTCATACTTGAGAGCTCTCTTCTTGTCTTTTTCGGCAAAGTCCAGTAATGTTTCTCTCCATTGTGCAACGAAGCCTTTGGGTCCTAGTATCATATCATCTTTGAATAAATCTCCGGTCTTGGATGCGAATTCTAGTAGTCTCTTCATGCCTTTGGTTTCGATGAGTAGTTCAGCCATTCGATGTAAATCTTTTCGCCACCAGTAACGAGATTTTTGGATTTGGGATTCCCTTTCTAGATATATACTGAAAGTTTCAATCTCCTTTTTGAAATCCTTGATTTTGGGCTTGAGAGATGCGAATTGGGAGGCTAATGAAATCCGTCTCTTTTCGTGATGATCGGATTGAGCGATGAAGAATTGAAGTTGTTTTCTTCTCTTGGCGCTATATATGGATCGAATTTTTTTCGCTTCGAGTATCTTTTACATCGTCGCTGTTTGATATCGATATCCATTTCAATACACCACCCCAGGAACTTTCTTGTGTCTTTATCTCCTTTTCCATTTCCCGCTTTATTATATCTTCAATCTTGATTTCGTGCTCTAACCATCTAGAGCCTTCCGTCAGCAATTCCTCTCCATTCACAATCCACTCTCCAATGCCTCCTGCAACATCGTAGCTTTGCTCAACCAAATCAGTCATGATAGCTTTCAGATCTTTACATCCATTTGGAACATGATCAGATGCTTTGTCGATATGAGAGGAGACTTTTCTGAATGACTTGGTGATGGATAGGGCTTTGGCGTTTATCTTTTCCGAGGAATCAGATGAGGCGTAGGCGTAATCGGAAGAGGAATCGGAGGAGAATGAACTTGGAAAGGAGATAGAACAGGCCTTAAAATCGACAAGGGAAGTAGGAATTAAGGTACATCGAAAGGAGTAAAGAATTCCAAGAGCAAGAAAGGAGAAGAAGAAGATCAATTTGGTCCATAAGAGTTTTGAGTGTGGGGATGGTTGGAGGGATGTTTGAGTAGATATTTGGGTACTACCTAATCTAAATCTCCCGAATGGATCTTCTGCGAAAGATGAAGGCATATTGATGTTTTAAATGTTATTTATCAATAAGAAATAGGTGGTGTTGATGTCGTTATTGTTGTTCATCAATTGGAAATGAACAATATTGAAGTTTGGCGTTCATAACACAAGAGATACAAAAATATCTATCTCTGTTTATATACATACCACTGTATCCTTATTCTTTTTTCCGCATGTTTTATATCTATTCTATTACCATCTAGATATATAGAGGCATTTCTATTGAATTCTTTTCTTATTCTTTTCCTATCCATTTCTTTGTTCAAACTCAGCTCTAATCAAGCCAAATTTACAAAAGAACAAAGAAAAGAATCTAGGACAGACACATCTACATCTAATAACTTCCTGTCCTTAAAAACCACCAACATTCTCTATCAATCTATCCATCAAACAAGCAATTCAAGAATCCTCAACAAGCTTAGAGAGAAAGAACATCATCATGCCATCACGTAATAAATGTGGTTGGGTCCCTCATCATTACTTAAATCTACACCTCCCCTACACCCCAGCCAAATCATGCCGCACATTGGATTGTCGTGAATCTTACAGGCCGCACACCCCACGCTTAAGCAAAACCCCCTTCATCCCACCACCAATACCCGACACCTTCCTCTCCCAACTCCGAACCAACTATCGATTTTTGGCTCGTCACCTTCATCCGGATAAACTACCATTAAGTCTGAGGGAGAATGGCACGAGTGCTTTTTATCTCTTAAATGAAGCACGAGAAGCATTGGGTGGTTTGGGTGATAGAAAAAAGAACGCTTTATCACATGGGAATATTACGGAAAAAGAATTTGTCGATGAGGAAGGTTATCTTCAGTTGACTTCGGCTCAAGAAGCTGCATTGAAGAAAGCCCAGTTTGATTCTTTGTGCGAGGGACTTATTCTGCCGGAGCTAAATCGTCGTCCGACTACTTGGAATAACATTATGTGGGATTGACAAGATAGAGAGTGGAGTGTTTGTGACGAGATTCTTATTGAGAGAGAATGGAGTATTTGGAGGGATAAATTGATTGCGCAATTGGGTCTTGGAGGGGGGAAAGGTGGAAATATTTGGGGAGGGAAATTGATTCGGCAATTGGGTTTCGGAGCGAGGGAAGACGGAAAGGTGGGTTGGGGATGGGAGTATCGCGCTTCTGCTAGCGGAAATGGTACGAAAGGAGCGGATAAAAAGGGCGATTTGGCACAGATGAAGAATGAATGGTTTGGATGGGGAGGGATACTTCAGAGAGTTAGCGTTTGGGACAAATGTGATGAGATGAGCTTTCTTGTGCCGGCAAATGATTATAGTATTGATGGAGAGACGGGGATGATTGAGTATGGGATTTTGGAACGGGGGGTTTTTGATGAGGGGCGCGAATGTTTGATTGAGGAGGTGAAGTGGAAGACGAAACTTTTGGGAGAAGATTTTTATGATAATTGGGGGGTGACGATTGTGTTTTGGGGACTTGTGGTTTTGGTGTGGAGGAGGTGGTTAAGGGGGTCGTGGAGAAGGAGAAGGAGAGGGGGAGAGGGAGTGAGAGGGGGGATGGAAGAGATTGATGATCAGAAGATGAAAAAGTTGAAAGAACTGAAGAAACAGGAGACAATCGAGACTGAGACTGAGACGGATTCCAATTTGACCGACTTCGAAGATAGCGACTTGAAAGAACGGGAAAAAAAACCCCCCCAAACCGAAACTGAAACTGAAACCGAGTCCAATACAACCGACTTCAAAGATACTGATATCAATTCCGAAAACATCGACTCCTCTGATCAAGATTCTTCATCAACCATTCAATACCCACGACTACTATAATTTTGAAGCTCTATCTTTCTCTTTCATTCTCTCTCTTCCCAATTACATGATTCAAAATAGAAAACTAAAACAGAAATAATAAATAAATTCAATTTTATAGTTTCTCTCTGCTTGCTTATTTTATATATATCAGGTTGTCACAGGTTGTCAGGATGGAGAATCATATTATAGAATCCCCTTGTTTAATCATCTATTATATATTTATTTATTTATTTAATAAAGAATTAGATATAATATTTCAATAATATGTTAGGCCTATTCTAGTAGGATTATATACTATTTTATATATTGAAAGTATACAGAGTAATAATATATTTAATACATTTAGAGAGTGATTTATAATAAAATGAAAGGGAAAGGAAAAAATAGATATATAGATAAAGATTATAAAGGATAGTTTATAAGTATTTAGAGAAAAAAAAGTAGAAAAGATATAATATATAGGAAAAGAGAAAAAGAAGAAGAGAGAGATATAATATAAATGATTATAAAATAAAATGGATTTAAATCAAATATATTTATTTATTTATATTACTTAATATCTATAATGAACATCCCTAGGGGTATTCAGATATAACTAGATCTAGAATTACAATACAAAAAGGGCGTTGTTATATATACTAATAAAACCTCTTAAAGGAAACCTAGATCCTTCTATACCTCCTAAATAACCAGTTTATTATTAATACTAAAGTTTGGATACTCCTCTATAGATATATTCCGCCTTCTTATAGAAAAAAGAATATCTTAAGAAATTAAAAGTTTATAAGAAATAGAAAAACAATTACTCTTTCTATTATAAATAGAGAAAGGTATAGATATGAATCGCTATAGTATTTATAGTAAAAAGTATATAAGTATAATAATGAAGTATATAAAAAGCCTTTTTATATTCTAAAAACTACTCTCTCTTAAAGAAGCAGAATCTATCTAATCAATATTGTAAGGGCTAATATAGTAATAAATCAACTAGTTATCTCTTAATATAAGACTTTTCATTACCCTTTTAAAACCTATAGAAACTCCGTAATTTATATTCATATACACCCCACTATTGATCCAATAAGGGTATATAGATTTTGGGGCTATAATAGTCGAATACTTATTTAGTCCTGAAATTTAGATCTATTCCCCAATCCTAATTTTATAAGATCTGAGTGCTTGGTATTGTTGATATACAATCCTTTTTCACTAGAATGTCTATAACAGAGCCCTCCCTTTTACACTTTGTATCCCGAGAAGTGATTATTTATCTCCCGATTTGACTATATAATATAACAATTACATCGATATCGAAATATTGATAGACTATATTTCGAAAACAAATTTCTAGCCTATCCTATAAAATTCCTATATTAATATATATGCTATAAATAATGAAAATATTCAATTATATATTTCACTATCTTGCTGGTAGATTATTAATAGGCCTATAAGTTAATACCTTTTCTGGAATAGAAAGTGGATTCTTTTATATTAGTATTAATCTCTTTCTTCTTTCTAATAGTATTTTCAATTGAAATAGTCAAGATTGCTATATCGTCTATTAGTAATCTATTAGGTTTTATTATTCTGATCTATTTTTATTATTTTAAATGTATTCCTATTATTAATATAAAAGATTATTATAATTTTAATAAAAGCTCTTATTCTTTTTATACTTATTATTGTAGGCAGTGGAAAGTATACTATTCGATATTTGATCACTTTATTTCTAATATAAATTTAATATATTGGACTATAGCTGTTTGAGAATCAGCTTCTAACAAAAGTAAACTAGAAACTAATATTATAGCAATAGCGATATAACAATCTAATCGCTATATAACAAATATAGAATCTTATCTTTATAAGAAGATTAAATATAATAGTATATATTTATTAAAGATATTAGATAAAATAAGTATTTTGTTGTTTAAGAAAGTTGATAGATTAAATAAATTAATAGAATACTATATGGATTCCTATTGTTTTATTATTAGTAACTCTTTATATTGGTATCTTATTAAATGTATTTTGGCTAATCCTTATTTTTTAGAATAATCTTCCTATTCTCAATGATATTGTCCCTAATTCTATAATAAAGTTAAATATAACAAAATATTCAAATAAAGAAAATCAATATATCAGAATAGTTAAATATATATATATAATAAAAACTAGTATTATATAATTAGACTATTTGAATAATCTATTTAAAAATAATTTTAATCTTTTTATATTACCTACTCTATATATATCAATTACCCCGCCAGCTCCTTTTACTTTATCTATTTCTAAAACCATTTCCAAATCTATTATTATTATACTGGCTTGCTGTAATCAGCCCTCTAAATCCCAAAAGATTAAAACTACATTCAAATTTTAGATTAATAAACCTTTAAGAATGAATATTCTAAAATAGATAATAAATTCTATATAAATTCCTTTATATTTTGATAATCCTAAATATAATATTTCTATTTATTCCTTAGAGCTTTTTCAAAAAGTTTGAAATCCAAAGGTTTTTGTTCTATCTATAATACTTAGGTGTATTATTGCTAAGACGATATCTAATTAATACTTTATTTCTTTTATTTAATAATCTTTTGTAAATCCTTTAAAAAGTATAATAATCTTATACTCTATTATTAATTCGGTTATACAAAAATATCAGAATATTAATTCTTCTCAAAAATCTATTCCTTCTAAAATGAAATCTCAGATAGATTTAAATTTGAATTTGAATATTAGGGATTCTAATAATCAATTTGGTTTTTCTATTAAATTTTGGAGGCCAATTTTGAATAGCAATTATTCTTTCAAAAAACATTGTATAGATATTAGTAAATCGATATTTAGTTATATTCCTATTGATATTTCTAAGGAAGAGAATAAGGACAATAATGAAAACAATATTACTCTTTTTGGTTTGCTAAATAAAAACTTAATAATCAATTCCAATAATAGTGATATATATTTATTCTATTTTTTAAAACTTTCCTTTATTATAAATTTTATAGAATAATTTGATAATTTTGAGATTAATAATTACTTTAGAATCCTTTATTATCAAATTTGTAATATTGCTTATCCAATATCGAAAAACCAAAGTTAAAATGGAATATACCTAGTTTAGTAATAAAGCGATCTGGAAATTATAGAAGCAATCTTAAGTTTCTAATTTCAATAAGGATATTAATAATATTGATTCCAATATTGGATTATTGAAACCTTATATTATGAAATAATATAAAACGGAGATGAAGTAGTTAATAATTGTATATAATATATCTATAAAGAAAGGTGATCAACCTTGTTTATATTAGAATCAAAAAAACTAAATAGAAATACAACATTTACAGCTTTGCAATATTGGCAGTATATATATAGGTATTAAGCATTATCCTATTATTTTGTAGTTTTATATCTTTTTTTTTAGTTTTGTATTAATAGTACTCCTTCTTTATTATATTCTTCTAAGACTTCTTTTATATTTTTGAGATTTCATAAAGCTTCCTATATATCTTCCGTTAGTTGATAACCTTTCTATCGAATTAGATATTGTATACTTCTATTTCTTATTTTATATATTATAATTTTTTCTATTTTATATTCTATATAATTATCAATTTCTTTAGGTGATAGGGGGTCTACAATCCCCATGTTACGAACGACGTAACATAAGCACGGGACTTGGGCACCAGGTCACGTGGTTG
>JBBMOJ010000723.1:0-14159 GCA_038090695.1 Sclerotinia spermophila | reverse complement strand
CGAGAGATCTCTAGACACTTCCACGTGACCCTAGAGGCAGCTCCCGTAACACCCCAATCGCTTATACTATAGTTTTAGAAATGAAATATAAAAAACATTATAAATCTTATAAATCGAAAATAACTTAAATTTATATATTTGATTATTAGTTCTTATATTGATTACTACAAAAAATCCTATAAATCAATTAGAGAACTTCTTTTTCAAATATAATTATTTAATATATTTTGTATTTAATATTATCTTGTTTTCGATATTGAATTACTAGAATAACGCTTTCTTAGTGTTTTTAGTTTTTTATTCTATAACTGTTTTCTAAAATTCTTTTAATTTCTTTTGTTCTTCATTAAGACTTTCGATCTGTTTATTTATAATTGGTACCCTTCCTTTTGAATCAATATCCTTAATAATATAATAAAATATTAATTGAAAACTATACATTACTTAAAACAGGGAAGTATTTATAGAATTGTATTATATCGAATTATAAGTAAACTCCACAAAGGATAGCAATAATACCCAATTGTCTTATCTATAATTTGTATAATAACTGATATAATGAATTAAGTTCTGATTTTGGTGTTCTATTTAACTATTAGTTTGAGGATAGAACACTATCAAAAGTTTTCTTCTAATTTATAGGTAAAATAGTAAGCTACTCCAAAACTTGCTTATGAATTATAGACTTCTATCTAATACAATATTTTCTAATATATCGAAATCTTTAAAAATATTATATACTAATATATCTACTAATTCTAGGGATGTAATTATTTTGACTATAGATATATAATAAACCAACTTTATAAACCTATCAACTATTATAAGTATAATATTATAAATATACTTTATTACTTTTGAAGAAAATAAATCTATAATAAAATCTATAGTTATCTTTTATCAAGGTTTTGTAAATATAGAAAGAGTTTATAACTCATTATATAGTCGATGTCTTTTTATAATTATCTATTAATATATTATATATATCTTGATATATTATTTAAGATCTTTTTTATTAATAGCTAATAATATTTATTTCTTAGTATTTCAAGTGTTTTTATTATACTCTAATATTCATCTATAGGATTATTATAATAAGCTTTCAGAATCTCAGTTTTTATTATTGAATCTAATAGAATATATATATTTCCTTTATATTTGAAAAGGCTATTGATATCTATTTACTAAAATGAAACGGTTCTAATAGAATACAATCCTTGTTTTAAGTATTTCTTATTCTTTATAAAATCGTTATCTTTTTGGAATTGCAATAAAGTATTTCCTATAGATTTATATATTGATTCGAATACTATTTCATCTTCTACTATAATCCCAGTTACCCGATATAGTATTAACTATTTGTAATCGATTTCTATTAATAATCTTATTTGATTATATAATAATAAGCTATATCCTTTCTTTTATAAAAGATTTAAAGTATTATATAGAGATTTAGTTTTTAGTTTAATTAATAAAATATTTTTGTTATTATTATAATATTCTTTAATTTATTCTATAATATTAATAATATATTATTGATATCTACTATATCGATAGTATAATTAAAGTGCTGTGATAGTCTATTTATAGGATTGAGTTTTCCTAATCTATATATAATTTCAAAATTATAGATTACTAGAGTTTCTATTTATTAGGCTTATTTATTATTGAGAGTTTTCTTTATTATAAAATATTGGAGGCTATTGTAATCCGTTTTTATTATAATAGTGTGTCGATTATTTATTATATAATATCGCTATTTTATAAATACTATGTAGAAAGTCAAAAGTTCTTGATTATATATAGAATATTGTTATTCTGCTAGGTTGAGTTTATATAAATAGAACACAATAGGGTACTACTATTGTATCAATACTTCTACTATTCCTTTTAGGAATAGTTATAATAATATATATTCCAATACAAAATCTAAAGAATTAATTTCAATTATTATTCAGAATGATGATTTAAAATAATAAAGAATAAATACTATCATAAAAACCTTTTTTAGTATTTCAAATACCTTCTAAACTTCTTTAATTTATTTAAATTCTATTATCGCTTTTCCTTTCTTAGTCCCTTTTGTTAAAACGGTTAAATTATAGGCTTTTATTGAATAGGCTTCAATAAATCGTTAGTAAAAATTTGTAAATCCTAGAAATACTTATATATCCCTAAGGGTTTTGGGTATTAGCTATTTAGTTATAGTTTCGATACAATTGGGTTCCATTTTCACTTCAATATTAGAAATTACGAATCCTAAATATTGATCTTATAAATATAAAAGATATATTTTTTCAATTTGATATAAAGCTTATATTCAATTAATCTATTGAGTATATAATGGATATCCATTATATATATATCTCTATCTTTTGAATATATTAAAATATTGTTGAGATATATAATACAAATACTATCTATTAAATCTATTAATGCTTGATTTATATATATTTGCAATATAGTTAGCGCATTTATTAGATTGAATAGTATTACAAAATATTCAAATTAGCTATATTATATATGCAATTCTATTTTCCATTTATCGCTAGCTTTTATATAAATGCAATAGTATATATCTTTAAGATTTAATTTAATAAAAATTGTTCCTTATTAAAGTCTATTTAGAGATTCACTTATAAGGAGTAGTAACATTTAATTCTTTTTTGTAATATGATTAAGCCCTCAGTAATTAATACATAACTGAAAGCCACCCCTCTTTTTTAATACAAATATAATTAGAGCTTCTATAAAGCTAATAAATCTTTTTATCTATTCTTTCTTTTGAAATTCCTTAAGATATTCTTTTAATAAAATCAATTCTTCTTTGGAGAGGGAATAAACTAATCCCTAAGAAGATATTGAATTAGGTTTAAGATCTATATAGTGTTCTAATGGATAATGGTTTAATAAAAGACTACTTTTGTCTTCTGAAAAAGCTTTATTATAATCTTTATATTCTTTAGATATCCCTAATATAGTAATAGTAAATACTCGTTATTTTTTTGTGCTCCGTTATAAAGTTTCTGGGAATATTATACATATTTATATACTTTGCTTTATTTCTTTATAAAACTCTTCTATATTTATTATTTCAAGTTTATTAATAGTAGGTCGAAAATGGAATTCTATTGATCTCCAATCTATATCCGGGTTTACTGTTTGAAACTACAATAGATCTAATATTATATTGATATATAGTAAATCTAATATAATTATAATAAATATATAATTATAAGTTCTTTATTCTCCTATTTTATCTTTTATATTGATATAAAACTGATGATTCCTATACAAAAGGAATAATAATATTATTAGCTGATTATAATATAGTTCCCTTTGAATCCGGAGTCTAATTCTATTCTATATATTTGTTTTGTTGAATAATATTAGTTTCTACCCCGAAATTGATAAGGTATTGAAAAGCTATTGATTAATAATCTTTCTAAAATACTATTATAATTATAAGAGTAATATACCCTTCCTGTTTAATACCTAGTATTGAATAAGTAGTTATTATAATTATTAGGTTTAGGTGTTTCCCGAATAGATTATATTCAATAGGGTATCAGGGTAATCTTTAGTTCTATAGCCCTTTTTGTAATATCTATATATAGTAATGTTTTTATATTTATTAATATAATACCCTAACTATTAATATTTGTAATAAATTATATTATATAAGCGATTTGTATATAGAATAATAATATTATTTCCTATATCTTTTTAATTTGAGTTTTGATTTTCATTTGATTTTCATTCCTCTTTCTTGAATCGTTTCGAAGAATTATTTTATTAGAATAGGGATTGATTGTATTTCTAGGATTGTATTGTATCCCCAACGTCTTGCCCATAATATAATTTATCTATATTTTCCACTTTACAAGCTTATTTAATGAGTTTGCTTCTTATATTAGATAGGTATAAAGATTTGGATATTCGTTTTGCTATATTAGAGTATAAGCTAATAGATAGTTTTTCGTAATATATACTTTTCAATTCCTATTCGATATTTTCTTCTAATCCATTCAAATAGATTACAAAAAAGTTTATACTCTATTCTGGTTTTTATTTTATATTAATAATTTATTGAATCAATTGTTTTTGATAATTACTTTTATTTATAATTGTATTGTATATATATTCTTTAAAATCTTTTCAATTCTTTACCTTGTATTTATATTTACTGTTGTATCAATATCAAACCAATAAAAATTGTTTTTCGAAATATTGAACAAAGTAATCAATCTTCTTTTTGTTAATAAAGAAATAGTATTCATTATCACTATAAAATATAACTTCTATCTAAAAAAAGAAATCTTTAGCTTTATTAATATTAGATTTATAATATTTGAATAACTTTTGCAATTTAGGAGGTTTGCTTAGATTAATAGCTATTATCTAATATAATTCATTCGGGGAGATAGTAATATTTTAATTACTAATTTAGATGGATAGACCTGTGAGATATTGTATTTCCATTTTGTAGATTTCTTTTATAATATTTATTTGCTTTCTTATTTCTTGGATTTATTGAAAAAGGAGTATATTACTATTTTATTTTAATAATTTACTAAACTGAATCGATTTCTACCCTGGGACAATTAGATATTGTATCTTATAGATTTCACCCTTATCCCACTAGCGTCTCTATTTCATTACTACCTTAACGGAATA
Organism: Sclerotinia spermophila; assembly: GCA_038090695.1. Lineage (NCBI taxonomy): Eukaryota > Fungi > Ascomycota > Leotiomycetes > Helotiales > Sclerotiniaceae > Sclerotinia > Sclerotinia spermophila. The sequence continues at coordinate 9,482 of JBBMOJ010000723.1, read as the reverse complement.
AATCCAATTCGTCCCTTATTTGACTTTGTATCTTATCCTGAAGACATAGACTACCCCCTACTCTAGGTGTTCTTCTTATAATAATTATTTTCGAAATAATAAATATCCGCTAATCAACTTATTAATGAATTACTTTTAGATAAAAATGAAAAGAATTATAAAGGCTAATATAATAATAAATCAACTAATTATTACCTTTTTAAAATCTATAAAAACTATACAATTTATATTTATATATATCCCACTATTGATCCAATAAAAATATATAAGCTTTGGGGCTATAATATTCGAATACTTATTTAATCCCAAAACTTAAATCTATTCCTTAATTCTAATTCTATAAGATCCGAATGCTCGGTATTATCAATACACAATCCTCTTTCGCTAGAATGTCCGTGACAATTGGGCTTTAGTACCAAGCTATGGATATTGATTACTTTCAATATACTCTTTAGTTAGTAATATAGGTGGCTGTTAAACTATTCTATACTAGTATTATAATATTATATCTATCCTTCCTTTAATATTTTTCAATCCCAATTTTGTTTTTCAATACCCCTTACTAAGTATCCCTTATTCCTCTCTAATATATTTCATTATTATCGACACATATTTCCTAAATAATCAAGAGATAGGTGAACCTATTCTATAACTTATTTAAATGTAATATTTCGACAAATCTGACGTATTTAATAAATGAGAAGGTTTAATTAATCCGTTTATAATTTATTAATCGATTAGAATAAACTAGAGATCTATATAGTTCTAAACGATTTATTTTCGAATATAGTGATATTTTATAGCTATATATTTGGTTTATTGATGGATTTTAGGATTTTCAGTTAAAATTAAGTTATTCTGATTATCGCCAATCATTTTGATCTTTTCGGCTTTTAGATATTTGTATCCTATTATAGTTAATTCGGCAAAAAATTGCCTAATCTATAATACCTCCATTAAAGTCTTATATAGATTATAGTACTCCAACTCGATTGAACTCAAAACAACAATCGACTATCTTTTAGATTATACAAAAATAACTTTTTTGTATATAAAAAAAACATATTTGGATATATTTCTTTTGATAGAAAGATTATTGGTATAATCAGAATCTATATATCCCTCAATAATATGATTATTGTTATTTTCATTATAAATGATAATATAATTGATAGTATTAGTAAGATATCTAAAAACTCGATTATAATATTTTATATAAGTTTCAAAGGGATTTGTTAGAAAACGATAGAGGATATTTATATTATATATAATATTCAAACAAGTATAAAGGAAATTGAATAATCCAACTTTGAATTAATATAAAGCTATAAATTGCGGTTTTGTAATTTCTTTATAAAGAACTATATCTTCAATTGCTTCTACAACTATTAGAATAGATTCCGATTTGCAATATTCAAAACCAAACTTTTTAAGAATCTTTTGAATATAAGAATTTTAACAAAGAGTAATAGTTTGGGTAGTTAGATTTTGGTTAATTTATACTCCTAAAAAGTAGAAGATTGGTTTTAAGTTTTCTATTTTGAATTTATTTGAAAGGTTCTTTTTGAATACTATACATTCTTTATTCTTATTTATAATTAGAAAGTTGTCGATGTATATGGCGATAATGATCTTGGTGGTTTTGTTAAGTCCTAAAGAGTGAATTTTGACTATGTCAATATTCATTCATTCGAAGGGGTGTATTGTATAATTGTCAATCGTCTTTTTTCTTAATCGATAAGACTTACTAAGTTTATATAGTTTGTATACTTTTGCTTCCTTTTTGGAATAATTCTATAAATCTTTTTCAAACAATCCTTTTACAACTTTCTATATCTTTTTGATATTCTTTGGTAAGAGATATTCGAATCGATGATATTAGATTTCTATTAGTATATTTGTTGAATTCATTGTATAAAGTATTGTTGGTAGTATATTCTAGATTTTAGGTATATTGAAAGCTTGAATATAGAGATTTTGATTGACTTGGAATAGAATACTTTTGTTTTTATTGTATGTATAGTTTAAACTATTTTTATTTTCATTTGGTTGAATATAATTGTTATTTTCCAAAATCTAGAATCTGAAAACAATTTTGTAAATAAATTAGGAAAGTGAAATATTTCAAATAGAGTGATAGTGTCGATTGAGTTGTTTAATAATATATATTTAACAATGGTTGAGCTAATATTGATAAGTATTATAAGGCTGTTTGTTGATATTAGAATGAGATTGTTTATTTCTTTTGGTAATAAGGTTTTATAGATTTTGAAATCTTTTCTATTTTATATATAGTGTATTAAAGTATTAGTATTGTAAAGCTAGAAACTGTATTTGAATAGTGTTTATATATTTTCGAATTTTGTAATCTTTTTATTTGTAATTATTGATTTAGGTATAGGGGATATTATAGATATAAAGAGTTTAGGAGTTATATGAGTTGGGAATACTGCTATTATAGATCCTTTTGCTTCTATTCCGAAATTTTCTTTTTTTGAATTATCTTTGCTTTTATTGCTTTTGATTGATTCTAAATATTCAGGATACTTTATTCTCTTTTATTCTATTTTCTTTTTCTAAATAATCTTTTTATTATTATTCTTTAAATTGAAAAAACAAGAGTCTTAATAGTTCTTTATTACTTTAAGCTATATACAATATCTATAAATAATCTTGTTGTTATTATTGTTTGTAGATTTATTGATCTTCTTTCCTTTTCCCTTACTTTATTCTATATTTCTTGTTTTGTTTTCAAATAAAACTCAATCATATTTATTAAGACTATTATTCTTATATATTTCATTTGTAAAGTTATTGATAAGAAAAAATAAATTAAGGATCTTTTTAATAAAATAATATGTTTGATATAAATATCAATTTATTCAAATCAGTAGATGTTTGCTAACTTTATATATAAATTGAATATAATAATTGATATTTATAAATTCGATACTAAACTTTACAAACTTTATTATAAATACTTAATATTCGGTAATGAATTTCTCGATTGAATCGAATTTATTAAAATCAAGTTCTAGAAAATGTTCCCATTCATTCATATATAAATAATAATTAGAATCCTTATATTATACTTTAAGCTTTTGAAATATTTCTTTAACTTCAATACAGTTTTTGATAATCAATATTGTATTTTTGTAAATAGAATTGCAAATACAATATTTTATTCTAGTATTTTTGTTATTATAATTTTCCCATTTTATAATTATTTTTATTAATAGTTGTGATTTCTTATTAGTTAATAATAATACTGGATTCATATCCTTATAAGAATCTACCAGCTTCTCCATTTATAGATAATCAATTATATTATTCATTTCAATTATATCTATAACATTTTCAAACCAAAATTCATAATTCTTTATATCTTTCAAATTTACATATAATAATAAAATAACATTATTTAATACTATAATTGAACTCAATCCGGAATTGAATAATAATACTATTATTGCTATTGTTTTTTAGGATAATATATTTTTAATCGATATCAATTACTATTGAATTTGATTATTGAAGTTTTAATAATCATTGTCTTTATTATCATTGTTTTAATTCAATCCTTTTACAAAATCACCTACTATATTAGCAAATACTATAATATTATTTCTTTTTTAATATTCAATATAAAGATTTCTTTTATTTTTCTCTTTTTCAAATCTAATACTTCTTTTTTTAGGAATTTCATTTAGATATATATATATATAAAAAAAAAAAAAAAAATCTGAATTATTATGAATTCAATATAAGATAAGCCAAAAATACTCCGGGCCCGCCCGAAGATGCTGATGTATAGGCGATCCCCTCCGAAACAGAGCCGGACTGCACCCATAAAAAGGCGAACAGCCCCTAGCCTTGAAGATAAATTGCTATACCTAATCGAAGTTCTCATTTTATAATTAGTCCATTTTCGTAGTACATCTAAATACCTCTAGGGAAGTCTACTACAGATGTTAAGTAATATAAATAAATAAATAAATAAATAAGCCAAAAATAATAGAATTATAATAAAATTAATTAATTCAGAAATCTACTTTTTAGCTTATACTTCCAGGCTTATAACCTATTGAAATATGGTACAATAAATAATGAAATAAAGTGGTTTTAGGTATAATTTATTATTATATAATTTAATTAAAGACCTAGAATAAGGTTGTATACATTCGTAGAATATAAGGCTATTCAAGATGAAACGACGCTAGTCCCGATTGGGCCTTAGCACCAGGCTATGGATATTGACTACTTTCAACAATTTATATATAAATCAACTAAAATCTATATATTTAGATGGTAATATTCCTACTATAAAAAGGATATTGGAAATTATATGTACTATTGTTGGAAGTCACGTGTACTACGTGCCACTTGGTGGCACGTGCCCTTAGCTTCCCCCTATAAATCTCTTCAGTAGAGTATAGATAGCAACTTTGTCTATATAGTGCAAAGTTGTCTTATAGATACTTATATATAATATTATTATATTATATACAATTTGCTATCTATTTCCAATCGATTATGAGCACTATATTATAATAGCTTTATTATTATATTTATAATATATAAAATACAAAATATTCTTACTATTGTAAGATATTAGGTGTAATTATTATTAATATAATTCAAACGAAATAGGGCTCTATTATCGTTTTCAAAAGCAATAATTAGGTTGGATTTTATAAATCTATTTAAGCAGCAATAATATCAGCCTCCACTTTGGAGCTATATATAGAAACAGAAATAACACCTGAAACCAATTATATAGATATTATGGATTAGAAGAAAAGGAAAGGAATTACATTCTCTATTATCAATTCCAATCTAACTCCAATATATCGTTCTCAATTAATACCTATAATTGATAAAAGCAACCTTACAAATACCTAAACATATTTATTAATATTCAATAAAACTACAAATATATAATTTGTTTAAAAACTTCGAAAGCATTTCAATTGTAAACTATTCGACCCCAAAATAAAGATTATATAAATCTTCCTCAATTATCTACTTGATTATTAATACAAAATATTTACATCTCAATAACCTATTACAAATAATGAAATCTATTCCTAATTATTAAATTCACTATTAGAAATAGAAATTTAATAAACTCAATATAATCTCATTTTAATTACGAATAGAGATTTACAAAATATATTATTTATATTACAATAAGCTAAAAAGATTCTTTAAGATATAATTAATCAAATTACAATAACAAATATTGTAATAAACAATACAAAAGGAAAAAGTATTTAAAAAAAAGAAGGAAGATATTATAGCAAAAATCGTAAAGGAAAAATAGGAAATACTTTCAATAAAATTGATAAAAAGGAATCTCTTTTTAGATTTTGTAATAAGAAAGGATATTAGCAAAATCAGTATTATATATATAAAAAGACTAAGAAAATCTTAAAACCAAATAAGAATAATATTAAGAATATATTAGTTCCTTTTTTTCTTATAGTGTAATATATACTGAAATTCAAAACAATAAATAGATCTTTGATTTAGAAGCTTCTTATTACTTTATTAGCTCAATTGAAAACCTTACAAATCTCATATATTAGAGTATATTACAAAAAAACAAAATAGCTAATAACAAATATATTCAAAGTATTATATTTGGAATAATAACCATTGGAAATTTTATATTATAGGATATCTAGTATATTAAAGAGTTTTGATATAATCAGTTTATTTCTATCGGATTATTGACTGAAATAAATCGAAAAGTTATCTTTGAAGGAGATTCAATATTCTATTAGAAAAATGATTAATTTGAAATAACTATAAAATATTATAATAGCAATTATATTATTAAATATTCTTTTATTTTATAGGTATATATAGTTAATACAAATTCAGAGATTGAGGAGATTGATTTTAATAATAATAAAACAGAGATAATATATCGATATTTAGATTATCTCAATTATAATCAAATGGATAAGCTAAGAAAAGCCTTTAATGGTTTATATTATATTAAAAGAAGAAAGTTTGTTAATCGAAAAGTATATAAGGCTTGTTTCGTAGGGAGGATGAATAAGTATTTCAATAAATATATAGTTATTTGTATTCCTATAAAACTATATTGTTTTTATATAGATCTATTAGGTATATAAGAACTCTTTGAAAATGGGAATAGATATTTTATTGTAGTTGTTGATGATACTATTAGATTTATATAGATTAGATTTGCAAAAGATAAATTAGTAATAATAGTAGTACTCATTTTGATAGATTTGATTAATCAAATAAAAAAGGAGTTCAATTCTAAAGTTGCTATTATTAGAATAAACAATAGAAAAAGCGAATTCGGAATAGTATTCCAAATTGAGATTGGAAAAAGAGGGTTAATCTTCGAATCTTTGCTTTTAGGAAAACATTTTATAAATAAAATCATTAAGAAAAAGATTCAAGATATTAATATTATTTCAAAATTATTATTGAGTGAATTAGGAGTTAAACCTAGGATATAGAAGCTTATTATTAGGTATACTATATATTTGAAGAATAGATTGTTTATAAAAGTATTATCTTTTGAAAAAATAGAAATACTTTTAATAGTAATTATATTATATAAAGCTATATATAATAGATAATCTAATTTTAAGAAGTTTAAAGTGTTTGAATATAAAGTATAGATTACAAACCTTTAATATCTAGAACAATTATTTAAAAAGTTTGAATCGAAAGTATTTAAAGGAAAATATATTATAATTGAAATAAATAGAAATAATATCTATCGCCTTCTTAATCTTCATATTAAAATTATTAATAGAATAGCAAATACTAATTTTGATGAATATAAATACCTACTCAGAGAAAAAAGTATCCCAGAATAATCTGGAATAGAAAGGAAGAGAAAAATCCTTTTATATAATAAGCTTAAAATTATAAAACGAAGAATGTAATTGATAGTATAGAATAATATATGAAATGTATAAATCAATAAGTGAGAAGAAGTTCAAATTATAAACGAGTAAAAAAAAGTTTAAATCTATTTTATAGTATAAAAGTTATTATTGTAATTACTTTAGTAGTAATAATTATAGGCAATTAGATAGCTAGTATGAAAAGTATAAATACCTATAATTAGATTATAGAATATATAAATAGTTATAGAGATTCCAAGAGATAGATTTACTCCGGTAGCTATTCTAATCCGAATTAAATCGAATCAGAATTGCAAGAAATAATTAAGGAGTATTTTTAATAATCAGATTGTTTAGTAATACAAAACATTGTTTGCTATCTCTATATATTATAAAAGAACTCTAGCTGGCAGTTCTAAATCAATACTAGAAGAAGCAATAAAACTCGAAAATACTATATAAGAGGACGCTTAAGTATAGATAGACATAATTAGATATGAATTATAAAGTCTTAAGGATAATAGTATTCTTGAAATTATAAATGGAGTTGTACCTGCTGGTAAAAAGCTATTGAATAATAGATATATTCTAAGAAATAAATTAAATCATTTTAATAAACTTACTAAAAGAAAAGTATAACTAATTATTAAAGAGTATTTATAAAGATATGGAATAGATGTCTAAGAGATCTTTATTGATAGAATAAGATATTTAATATTGTGTATTTTGTTAGTAAAAGCTATAATAAAAGATTTAGAGATTGATAATATAAATAGTGATATTATATTTTTGAATAGTAAACTAATAGATATAGAAATCCTTATAGAAATCCCAAGATTTTTCAAAACAATCTTCCCTGAAATCAAATTCAAAAATAAACTATATTTCAAATTGAAAAAATCTTTTTATAGATTTGAATAAGTTTTATATATTTAGTGAATAATTGTATAGAGATTCTTTAAAGAGATTAAGCTCGAAGAATCAATAGTAAACCCAAATCTTTTTATAGAAAAGGGAGTATATATTCTATTATATATAGATAATCTATTAATAGTAGAAAACGATATTAATATTGATTCTATAAAAAAGATAATAGGAAATTAATAGAAATATAAGGATTTAGGTGAAACTAGAATATTTTTAGGATTCCAAATAAAACGAAATCGATGAATTCGATCCCTTAAAATACATCAATCCAATTATACAAAGAAGATTTTATAAAGATTCGGTATTAATATAATAAATACAAAAGATCTTTTATTATTATTTAATATTGTTATACGAGATATATATAAAAACGAACTTCTTTATAATAATAATAAGATAATATATTTTCAAATCATTGGTTATATTATTTACTTTTTTAATTGTACCCGATCTGATATAATATATTCTATAAGCTAGTTTGCTTGAGTTATATAAGCACCGGGGGAAAATCACTTAGTATTTATAAAGTACTTACTTTAATATCTTATTAGTATATATTCAATTAGTACAGTTTATTTAAATTGATTGAATATATTTATCACGGGGCAAGAGTGTGCAATAGTATGCACCTAGGTATGATATATGATATTCTACAAGGAAGGAAGAGAAAGGTTCTAAAACCGTATCGACTATATGGCTAGTGATGACTAAGCCTCACACTAGTGTGAGGCTAGTATGAACCCGTGACAATATTTCTATATGAATATTAGGGATATACAGATTCTATTTAAGAATCTATAATAGATAGAAAGTTAATATAAGAAGTAGCTCTTATTAGATATAAAGAAGCTATAGTTTGATTATCAATAAAATAGAAATCGACTTCCTTTTGTATAGTAGAAGTAGAGATTATAATAGCTAATAAAAGAGCAAAAGAGATTGTATAAATAGAAAAGCTGATTAAAGACTTTAATAAATAACCAGATAATAAACTATTTATTCTAATTCTGTATTACAATAATATAAGCGGAGTTAATTGAATATAAAAGAATAAGTTCTATAATAAAGCTAAATATATTGATATTCAATGGTACTATATTCGAAAGGATATAGTAGAAGCTAAAAGGCTTTATATTGTATGAATACCAGGAATTAAGTAAATAGCTGATATATTTACAAAGAAATTAACCTATTCTAGCTTTATTATATATAAAAAAGGATTGGGGTTGGATTTGGAAGACTAAATATCATAATACTAAATTATCATCCATTATTTCATTTACTACAAGTAAGGGAATAAAGCTTAAAGTTAAGAGTATTCTTATATTACAATACAATGAAAGATTATAGAGTATTCGAACTTTATAGAAGATATAAATACTATAAATAGTTTAGAAAACTAATACTGTTATAGGAATTAATAAGACTCTTTATGATTTGTATATAGATCAATTAAGGTCTATATATCTAAATAATAATATTACTATTATAGAAGGGATATTGGAAATCATATATACTATATACCATTTAATAGTATATGCTTTTAGTTTCCCCTTATAAATCTCTTTAGTAAAATATAGATAGCAACTTTGTTTATACAGTATAATGTTACGATGGGTAACATTGGATCACGTGACAAGTGTCATGTGACAAGACGTT
>JBBMOJ010000722.1:0-14194 GCA_038090695.1 Sclerotinia spermophila | reverse complement strand
AGATCTCTAGACACTTCCACGTGACCCTAGAGGCAGCTCCCGTAACAGAAAGGGATTATTATTAAATGGAATTCTTAATCTATTTATTATTTGGAGGTATTCTATTAGAGTTTCAAATCTTGTTTATAGGCTTGTTATATTAACGAATAGTAATAATAGTAAATGAAATCTAAGCTTTAACTATTATAATAATTATAGTAATTATATATTATTATAGATTGGGTTATAAAAGAGCAATATGTTTTTATAGCAATATTAAAATAGTATTCAAATTAAAGCTTATTGAAAAATCCCTATTTGTAAGCTTCAATTAGTAATTCAGGAAGGAACAAAGTAATCTTGATTTTTGCTTTTAAAGATTTGATAGGCTGAAATTTTAGTACTTTAAGGATCTTCTTTTTTTGTTTTATATTAGCTAGTTTATAGTTTTTAACTAACTATAGTATTTGTTATTGATATAAATAATATCGATTTAATTTTAATATTTATGTAAGAAATGAAAACAATGGAAGAGATATATTCTTTTTATATAAATAGGTTTGAATTCGAAGGCTTTAATAAATTGGTATAGATAATACTTGTAAAGTCCTTTAGATATTAAAAGAACTAATTCGATTATAACTAATCAATCTATTTGTTTAGTAATATATTTTTCTTTCAAAGTTAGATATCAGATTTTGTTTTTCAGGGTGGTGGGTTTATATTTGTAAGTAATTAGATATTCTGGTTTTTCAATTTTAGCTTACTTTTTTAAGGAAGCTTTTTGATAAATAATTAATTTGTTCATTAGGTATACTTCTTTAGATTCTTAAGCTTCTTTGTTTATAGTAATATTCAATCTGTTCTATTGGGTTATATTTGCTAGTATTTCTTTATCCTGAGGAGTTTGGGGAACTTCTATAAATTCAATAGTAAAAAAACCTACAAATAGTTTATTCAAAGAGTAATTGATATTGATTTCTCTAAGTATATCGATTATATTGTATTGTAGATCTAGCGATTCTCTTTTTTTATCTATTTATTCAAACTCAATTATTTTACTATCTGGAGTAAGGATTTTGATAGCTAATTTAAATTCGAATAGTATTAAATACTTATTGACTTTTATTCTAGATTTAGGAAAGCTTGTTAATTAATATATTAATTTACTATTAATAATCCAAAGTATATCAATTAGTTTTGTTAATCTAATTAATTATAAAAATTCTTTATAGAATCTTATATTATAGGATATAATAAGAATTATAATAAAAGAAATACTTATAGGATAACTTTTCTAATACTATTTGATTTTATTAATAGCTTTTTGTTGTACTTCTTAAATCTTTTCGATTTTTTCTAGAATAAATCTATTATTAATCTTTATTTGTTTTATTATAATATTAGCTTTGAAATAAAATTTCTTTTGGATAATTGTAATTATAGCTATTTCCGAAAGTATATCTATTATATCCTTTTGAGCTTTAACGAATTTGTTAAATTATATGAATCTATTGTACTAGTCTTTTTCCAGAAATTTTAATATCGTTTTATATATTATTAATATATTAATTATATCTTGATTATTGATAGTAAGAATAGTATTATATCTTATATATTATAATTATATTTTAGTATATTAGTTTATACCTAGATCTCCTAGTTTAGATTCTTATGATAGGGTATATTCAGATTAGCTATTATTAGATATATTAACTAGAAGGTAATTTTGTATTATAGGAACAAAGTTACTATTTAAAAGATAATCGAGAATTTTGTTAAAGGAATATTCTATAGAGAATAAAGTAATAATATTAAATAAAAGTAGAAAGAAGAATAGTTATAAAGGGAATATTGAATAATCAAAAAGAAATAAATTATATAAAAGAAAAATTTAATAAGAAAAGAGGGATAAAAAGGAATAATGAATTTAATATATAAAGAGGAGAGTAATAAAATAGTATAATAGTGTAAAGGTATAAATGATATGGGAGGAAGATAAAAAAGATATAATTTGAATTATTTAAATGGAAATGGGATAGTTGGCTTTATTATAAAATTGTTTTTCCTTATCTATATTCTTTTTGTTTATAGTATATTAATAAAGAATAAGAACTTAAAATATAGAAAAAAGAAATTTGTAATAAAGATAAAGTGGAAGCTATATCTCTTTTCCACCTGTTACGGAGGTACATACCGCAATATGGATTATAAGATTAACCTAAGGCCTTGATATCGGAATCTATGAAAATAGTACTATAGGGATAGTAAGATTAAAAGGCAATTAAAGATAGTAGTAATTAAATAAGTAATTAGTGATTAAAAGATAGGTACCTATCTTTTGTTGGTATCTATTTTATAGTAGGTATAGTATAGATAGTGGTTATAGGTTGTTTGGTATATATAGGTTAGATAATAAGTATAGATTAGATAGTAAGTATAAGTTAATTAGTAAGTATAGATTAAATAAACAATAGTTTCACTTTAGATTATGGGTATTGGTACTATATAACTAGGAAAATCGAATTATTGAGATCGGCTTTATAGTAATCAATTTATTGATTTAAAGAAATATAAAGATCTATATAAGGAAATAGGTTTTCTTATAATATAGAGCTTTATACTTAAAACAATTATTAATTTTATTACTATAATTATGAGAATTACAATTAGTTACAACCTTATTGAATTCCTATTTGAAGTCTAGTCTAAACTACCTCGAGAGATCTCTAAGCATTTCCATATGACTTAAGAGGCAGCTCCCGTAACACCACCTAGTTTTTATAATTGTTATTCTATTAATTATTCAGGTATTGAAAAAAACTCAGCTTTTTGTGAAAAGCTAATAATTAGGATTTCAATTATTAGTTATATACTACTACCTTCCGCTTATACTGATTCTATATTAATATAATTAATTATATCTTTAGTATTTATAAAGTATTATATAATATACTTATTATATTATAGATTCAATAGAGTTTTCAATGAATCCTTATATTTAGACTAGTCAATTTCAAATGGGTTTTTGTTATATTCAATTGGAATATACTGTTCTTTCTGCTTAATAAATTTCTTTAAATAGAATCCGGAATATATTCTATTAATTGGAATACTATTTATTTCTTTTAATTAATAAATACTTTTTCCTATTGATACTATCTTAACTCAATATAATCCAAATTATTAATATATAAGTTTCCTTTCCTTCAATATATCAATTTTTGATTGAAGATTAAATTATAGAATAATATTATCTAATTTAACTTGTTTGTTGATAATATTATTGTTTTAATTAAAGTGTATTTTACTATCAAAATGATAGTGCTTTTTCTATATCAATATTATAATATTCTAATTAGTATATCTTTATTATTAATAGCTTTATTCGGATAGTGATTTTCTCCTATTCTAATATTCTCTATATATAAAACTAAGTTTTAATAGGTAATATAGGATAATATTTATAGATTATATAGAATAATATTAGATTTATAGATTGATATATAATAACCTTATTAGTAAACAAAATTGTATTAAGATATTATAACTATTTATCCTTATTATTCCTTATTTTTATTAATTTATTAGTTATAGGTTTATATCCTTTTTCAATCTAACTATTTGCCTTTAAATTATATATGGATATCTATATATACTTAATATTATACTTTTTTAAGAAGTATTTTATATAAGCCTTATTTTCTAATCCTTTATCTACTAAGATCTTCCTAAAAATTGAATATTTATAAATAATATCCCAAATAAAAACTACTATTACCTATGAGATTGTATTCCGAAGAGTCTTAGCTTTAATCTAATCTGATAGATTATTATATAAAGCAATTAAATATTTGTAGTTGTTATCTATAGGTATATATATAATAGTCAAACTATATTTCTATTAATAAGTTGTAATTTATATAGAATATATAGGTTCTTCTTTTAAGTTTGATTGGTATAGTTAATAATTTGAATAAAATGAAATAAATCGTTTTATATCCTTATATATCTCTTTCTAGTAGTATAGATAGAAGACTTTATCAAATATATTCTCTATTCCTTTGTATCTATATACTTTATATAGATTACTAATTAATATTATTTGAATTTGTAAATTGTTAATGACCTTATAATATAATATACTATAAATACTTATCTTAAACAAATACTTATCCCGGATAATAAAGTTTAATATATATTTCTTAAAACTATAAAATTCCTGTTTAGTTATATTATTAGGGTATTATAATATCTATAGATATTATATAATCCTCTAATTATTATTACTATACCTAGTCTTAAATTAGTAATTTTGTTTTAGTGATATAAAGTTGTTATTTTCAATATCCTTTATATTATTGAGTTTATTAATAATCTATTTATTAATATTCATTTCATTCGACTCTTTGTTTTTATATTCTATAATAGTTCCTAATATTTTTGAAAGTTTATTAATAGTAGTGTAAGTTATGACTTTTATATATCGAATCTTAAAATCGAATAATCTGATTTATATTATTTATTTAGTCACCAATATACTAGGAAGATTAATTGCTATTCGATTTAATTAAATAATAAGGATTTTGGTATTAGTCTTTAAAACGAAATATATATTATATAAATCAAATCTACATTTTCATAAAGCTTTTAAAACTCTATAGCATTCTCTTTTTATAATATTATAGTTTTATTCAATTGGATTCCAAAGTCTATTCTCAAAGTATATAATTATTTACTTTTTCTTTAACTTTTAATCCAATATAGTATTCCAACTATCAATACTAGTATCTACTCCAAGAATAATAATACTTATTTCTACAGAATTACTATAATTCAAAGATATAAAAGCTGGTGGACTTATTAACTTAATTTTTAAAATAGCTATAACCTAAATCTATTCCTCAATCTATTCAAACTCATAATTCTTCTTCAATAATCAATATAATGATTCAGTTTTATATACAAATATTTTGATTTAGATTCTATAGTATATACATATACCAAAAAATATATAGATTTCTATAATGCTTTTTGATTCTAGCTATTTAATAATCTTTACAACTTTGAATTGATTAAAGCTTCATTTTTCAAATCCAATTATATATTTAATTACTTCTATCCTATTATAGTATCATTTCGATTTGGCTTCGATAAAACAGTTAGTATATTCAAGATATTCAAATATACAATCAATTCCTTGAATATATTCCAGGATGAATCTTTATACTCTAGGGATTACTTCTTTATTATTATAATCTATTTTAGAACCCTTAATTCCGATATTATTTAAGAATAGTATTATTATTGCTAAAATCAAATCATTAAAAATCTTTATAATTATCCAGCAAAACTATACAACCAAATTTGTAATACCTTATAATAAAGTAATATACCAAAGAAGACTAAATGGTATTTGAAATATAGTTATATCCTGGTTTTTAGAAGTAAAAGGAATTTAATTATAACTAAAAAAGAAATCAATTAAAAAAGCTATTATATATTCTACGAAATTTTCTATAAAGGTATTTATATTAAGAAGTAGATTTGTATCTCTAATCGAATATCAATTAAGTTTAATAATAGTATTAATTATCTGGTATATATTCGAAGTCTTTTTCTTCACTAGAAATTATAGATTATAATAAGGTTCTTTATAAGACTCGAAAATTCCCTATCTTATTCGATCTTGAAATATTTCAATTATAATTTCGATTAATACCTTAGATACTAAGAATCTGGGGGTTTATTAGGCTTTATAAAATATCGTTCTAATCTTTTATAATAGAACAATCTCTAATTGAACTTTCTTAATATATATTCAATTAAAAACTAAAATATCTTTATAATTGATTAAATAGACTATAAGGAGATCTCTTTTTAGATCTATTAAAATTTTCCTATAATCGAATTCTTTTATATATTCAAGAGTTAGATAATATCTTAATAGTTCTTTATTAAAATAGGATATAAAAAACTTATTCTAACTCTTTCGAACTAATCCTTTTCTCCTTTTAATCCTTCATTTATAAGATTTCCTAATTCATTGAAAGGTTGGATTTTAGTAGTCTTATTCTTATATATTATATAGACTTACTCCGGTCCATTTCTTAAAAATTCCTTAACTAACAATATTTTCAAGTTTTCTAATATTACTACTTATTAATTAGACTATAAATCTCCTAAAATAATATTATAGAAATTCTGGAAACTTGAATTCAAGCTATTATAGATTGGGATAATAATTGATTATTTCAGTTAGTAATTTTATTCCAGCAATACAAAATTACTACTTTTTTAGGGCATTAACTTTAGATTAATATATTTCCCTTATTATATACTAATTTTCAATAGTTTTTTGAATATAGAATAGTTTGTATACTAATAATCCAAATATTAATTTAAATTTCTTTATCATTATTTATAATAATCAAATATTATACTCCATTTTTATATATAAACCCAATTTCTTTAATAAGGAATTATAGTATTCCTAATAACAAATTGTTTTATACTTCATTTATAATAAAGATATTAATAATATTTGAAACACTTTTTAAAACAACTTAAACATCCCAATAAATATCTAACAGCAATAGTTTATTTAAACCAATTCCTATAATAGTTATAGCAATAGGACTTACTAGTAGATTGAATTTCAATACTAATTCTATATTTATAATATTAATTATCGATTCTGAATCTAATATGGCTTTAATAGATCCTTCTCTATTTATTATAACTCTAATCCTCAGAAGATTCTAATAATCTTCTTTTATAAAAAAGATCTTATTTCTAAAGGTAGTATACTCTATAATATTGACTTCCTTTATATTATAAACTTCCTTTATATAATAGATCTCCTTTATACCCCCATTTTTATTTCGAGGTTTTGGTTTAAGATTAATTGGGAGATTATTGATAAAATTGATATATTCTATAATAATTTGAAGTGACCTTAAAGGGTTATTTACTTTTGTAGTTTATAGTTTCTATAGATTCGGGTTTCTTATATTATTAAATTAAGGGGGATATTTATTATTATTAAAAGAATATCTCAATCCAAATCCTTTATTGTTCTATATAGATTGATTATAATCTTTAGTATATATTTATATTTAGGTTTCTTTATTATATTGATCACCTTTTTATATCTTATCTCTGGAATTTAAGCCTTTTCAATCTCTATAGGTTTATCTAAAGTATCCTTTTCCCTTATAAAATATTAAATAGTTTTCTTAAATATAAAAAGTCCTATATCAATAGATAAAAAATGTATATATTTCAATACTTTCTTTTTGAGGTTATTAACTAGGGCTTTTAGAATTTTCGTTATAAGTTTAATAACCTTATTTGGATTTTTGTAGTATAATAACCGATCTTTCTTTTTGGACTTAATTTGAATTATATTGATATAATTTAAATATATATAAATAGGTTTATTATTAATATATAATATCTTTTCTAATTGAATATCTTTTATAAAGTGGATTATCTTATTGTAATCTTTATTTGGCTTTATCTATTTAAGGTTTATAGCTTTTATATATATTGCTTTAATTAGTAATCCTTGAGTTTTGGGATTATGAAGTACTAGAATTGGATTCTCTTTTACCCTCTTATAACCCCAGAATATATTACTATAATTGTTATAGTGAATAAAGCCTTTGTTACAGTATTCTTTAAAGATTTCATAATCCCTTTTTTATATATAATCAGATTTCCCAGGAAATTGATTGGTATAAAAATAGTATAGTTTTCGAAATACAGTATTAACCTTAAAGTAGATCTTATAGTTTTTAATATTATTTGTTTCATTCAAAAAAAGAAACTTTACTATTAGGACTCGATTACTAACTTGAATTATTCTTGTATTTATATTTATATCAATTATCAATCCAGCTTTTTCAGTTTTTGTTCCCTTTTCTTTGACTATTATAATAAATACTTCCAAAGCTTTTGTAAAGCTATCTATTCTATTATTTTTTGTAACTACTAGTAACTTTAAAGATTTGGATTTCTTAATTAAAATAATAGAGTCAATTAATTCATTGAGTTTAGAATCTTCATTATTATTATTGGAACCAATAAAACTAAATTGGGATTCGTTTTTTATATATATAATTATCTAATTGTAGATCTTATTCCAATCAATAATACTTAGTTTCTTTAAATTGTATTTTATACTATTAATATATTTATAGGATACTCTTTTTGGAATACTCTTTAGAAATGTTTTTATAAAATCATTTTTAATTAAAACTTTGTTTCTAATTAAGTATTAGGCGATTTGATTGAATTAGTAGGTAGACCTAATAATACTATTATAGATTGTATTTCTATTATATTGATATTTCTTAGTAAGATAATAGATGTATTTCTGTAAATATATTATCTAATAGATATCGGTATCTAGATATTCCTTAAGGAAAGTAGATTTGAATTATTACTTTCAATCAAAACCTTCTAGCTATTA
The DNA here is from genome assembly GCA_038090695.1 of Sclerotinia spermophila. Taxonomy (NCBI): domain Eukaryota; kingdom Fungi; phylum Ascomycota; class Leotiomycetes; order Helotiales; family Sclerotiniaceae; genus Sclerotinia; species Sclerotinia spermophila. Next base: position 5,739 of record JBBMOJ010000722.1, on the reverse strand, counting down.
TTCTTTTATTATTTTAATTTTATTATAAAGGGTTCTTTTGATCTGAAAAGAAATATAGATACAAAAATCTTTATCGATTATATAATAGGTATAACAAAGTTGTTCTATACCTTTATACTATTTAATAATATTGGATTCTTAAAACCAAAGTATTCCTTTTTATTTAGAGAATAAAAATAATAGAATATTTGATTTAGAGAGATACTTTATAAAATAAATAAATTGAGTAATACTTAGATTACTTATAGAAGAAAATAAAACTAAATTAAAACTTTTCTTATATTTATCTTCTATTCTTTTCAAAGAATTAATAAAAGATATATAAAGTTTATAAGATAATAATATAGAGTTAGATTTATTAACTATATCTTTTTCAGAAAGAGGATCTCTATTTTAATTAATACTAATATCATTCAGGTTTTTATTATCAAAAGGTAATTCAATAATCTTAAAGTTTGAGGAAGATAACTTTTATATAGAGTTTAAGCTTTATAGCTAGTCAAATCCTTTAGGGTTTGCTTTGGTTTCTTTGGTAAATATTATAGTGATAAATATAAAAGTGTTTTATGAAATTTTATAGAAGAGTAGTTATATGATTAGGAGAGTAATACTTTGATAAGAAGTGATTCGGGTTATATAGTATTTTTTTTATATTCTTTCAAGGGAATATCGAATCTGGATGTTTGGTTGGTAATTTTGTATTAGTAGTATAAAGTTGCTAATACAAAATTTTCTCTTTTTTGTTTTTCCTTATCTAATCTTAATATCTATATTCTTAAACCAATTTTTATTAGTTGAAAGTATTATTTTGGTTTGGTTTATTGTTAATAGGGGTTTTATATTAGGTATATATACTTTTTCTATATAGGGTATTACTCTATCTATATCAAATAGTGTTTTTCTTATTTATCAGATTACTTATTCAATAAAATCCAATTCTATTTAGCCTATTCTATAGAGATAATTATATTAGTTATAGTATAAAAGTTGTTTTGAGAATAATCATTATATATAAATATCTTCTAGAATAAACTAGAGTTCTAATTGTTTAAGCTTTTTGAACCTAGAATCTTCTAATCAACTTTTATTAGTACTCTGACTTTTATAATCCAATAATTTGAAAATATAAATGCTAATACTAGCGAGATTTATATTATACTATATTAGATTATATCGAAATAGATATTATAATAAAATATTCTAACCTTGATATCACTTAATAAACTATATATCGATTTGAAGGGTTTTTAGAGTATTCTAGTTTTCCTTATCTTACTATTACTAAAATGAAAATATTGTTCTAATCTATTATAAATCCTATATTCCCCTTTCTTGACTTTCCCTTAATTATAATAATTCCTATTATTTTCGAAACAATTTAAGAATTCAGATTCGTATATAGCTTTCTAACCTTTCAATATTCTTCCCTATATAGATCACTAATATAAAAGAGTAGAAGGTGGTATAGATTACATAAAGAATCCTTTATATAATACTATAAGCTAAGCCTAAATATAATATATAAAGAATAAACAGGTTTACAAAACATATAACAATAATGAAATGAAAGAAAGGAAGGAAGCAATATCAATACTCATATAACAAACATAGGAAATCAAAATAAATAGTAGGAACTTGATTATCATTTCTAGACTATCTGAAGATAGACTATAAATACTGGCTATAGGAGGTCACCTGATGATGGGGTCATGTGATGGGGTCACGTGATATGCACACAATACTTTATATAAAATTCTATTTAGAATTTTTAATAAATAAAAGTATTAGTATTAACTATTATATTAAAGCTATAAGAATTATATATTAATGAAAATAAATATAATCTATTATTCTTTTAAATATAATATTGTTTTAAAGAATAAAAAGGAAGTGTTTATATAAAAATTTCCAGATTTCTGTTTATAGGGTGAAAAAAACAAATATAGTTATATGATATAATAAATTGTTTATACTCTATTTTAATATTGATTGAAATTAGTTTTCATTATTATTTATTATTTTTAAGTTTTTTTTTGTAATATTATTTTTATTTTCAATATCGAATTTAAAAAATCGAATCTTTTAAAGAATTAAAATTATTGTAATCAACAAAAAATATTAATAATAGTGTGTTTAGTAAGTATTACAAAAATATAAATAAATATTTATCCAATCCCTAAATTATTTATAAATAATAAAGGTAATAAAACCTTCCCCCAAATATATACACTACATTTAAAATGAAAGAAAATATAAGAGTTAAAATTATTTATTATATTAATAAGCTAAAAAAGATGTAATTATATTAAAATGTAAATAAAAAGAATTGAAAAAGAATGGAAGAAAAAAAGAAAAGAGAAATTCTAAATTCAATAAAAATTAAAAAATAAGATTTATAATATAAATTATAATATCAACTAATATATACACTAATATATTTATTAACTTCTATTGGTTTTAAATCCAATTCAGAAGCGAATTAGCTTATTATAAATGGGATCAATTTGTTTGATTTATTGATCGAAATTGATAGTAATATTAATTTATAATCCGAAATAAATAAGGAAAAGAATAATAATAATCTCTTTGATTTTGATATTATTAATAATAATAATAAAAAGGAAATTAAAAAAAATAAAAAAAGAAAAGCAAAAAAGAAAAGGATGAAGAAAATAATAATATAGAAATAGATTTTAATAATTTAGATAAAAAAGAGGTATAGCAATTAAAGAGAGGAATAGATTTTGAGATATTTAATAAATAGAAAGAGCATATTGATAATAATATTTAAAAAAAACCAAAAGAAATATATAGATTATTTCCTTATATTAATTTATACTTTAATATTCCAAATTAATGCTAAAACAGGTTATAATATAAATCCATAATCTTCCATAATATAAGGGCTATTGGAGTAAAGTATATAATCGATTTGAAACTATAATACAAACTTTAATCTCTAGTTCATTATTATTATTAGAATATAATTAGATAGTTTACCAAAAGATAAGGTTAATATATTGAAAATAATTTTTGTTTTTAAATTTGATAGTTTTTTTAAAGAAAAAACAAAGTTATATCTTTTTTATTTATCTTTTTACTTATCTTTTTATTTATATTATTTTTCTAATCAAATAGGTATATTTAATTATATATTAATATAATTTAAATATTCCAAAAAATTATTGTATTAATTATTCGATTATTCGTAAAAGGCTATTTAGCAAAATCTTTCTATATAGACTCTGGAAAAGCTAAATTATTTAATAGATCAATTAAGTTTTAATCCTTTCTTTTTATTTGAACCTAAAAAATAGTAGATTTACTTACAGAAAGAATATAAATATAATGTAAAGTGATATAGATTCTAATAACTAAAATAAGTTATGATATAAAGGAATAAGGATATATAGAATTTACTTTTTTTTCTGAAGAAAAGTTAGAAATTTAAAAAGTATACTAAGCTTTTATATATTTTTTCAAAATATAATATAAAAAAGCCAAACGATTATTTTTATTTATAATTTTCAGAATAAGAGGAATATACAGTAATGATAGCAATAATAATAATAATAATAATAATAATAACAATAATAGTAGTAATAATAATAATAATAATAATAATAATAATAATAATAGTAGTAGTAGTAGTGCTATTGATGATCTCAATATAGGTTCGAATACTATTTATATAGGAAATATTGTAGTAAAACTCAATTTATAAAGGTTATTAAAAAACATATAAACCAAAAGTGTTGTATTGATATATAGCTATATAAGATTAATCGAAATATTTAATTGGCAAATTAGTTAATCGAATTATTTTTTATAAATATAATCAAAGAAAGTAATCTTTCAATAGCAATTTTATTATTTATAATGATAGTTCTGAGTTATTTAATTTCAATAATTTTAATATAGATAATTAAAAAAACCAAAAAGATAAAGAAAACGATAATAATAATAATACTATTTGAAGTTATAGAGAAAATAAGATTAGAAGAATATTAGATAAAATTTAGATAATGGAGGACTTTTTGAATAAAAGAAATGGAGGTGATTTTAAAAGGCAATAATTAAAGTTAGATATAAATCTAAAGTTTATAATTCGAAAACTAAATTGTATATAATATAATTCAAATAAAGGTTTGGATAATAATATTATAGGTAATAGTAATAGTTCTGATAGTAATAATAAATTAGATCAAATAGATTAAAGTAATCTAAGTATTTCTATTCTATTTAATAATAAATTAATATTATATAAATACTAAAATGCTAGTTGATTAGATTATATTTGAAATATATATTATATATATTAAATAACAAAAGATAATTGAATTTATTATGAAATATAGAGATTATATTATTAATACTTTTAATCCCCTTTCAAATGTTTAGAAAAAGAATATATAGTTCCAAAAAAAGATGGGTTTATAATCTGAATAAATTGATTACTATATTAAAAGCTATATAGTTTATATTGGGAGTAGGAATATAAATAATTATTATACCTATAAATTATATAGAAAATCCAGATAGTATAAAGGAATAAATAAAAAGGAAAAAAAATATTCTAGAAAATAATATTTCTTTTGTTTTAAAAATGGAAAATTAAATATATAATTCAGATTTTCTAAGGCTGAGTATTTAGCAATTTATAAAGTTAGTTTTAATAGAATTAAAAATCAAGATAATAATAAAAAAGAGTAGGAGGATATCTTCAATAGCGATTTATATCAGAATTATTATAAGAAAAAGCTTAGTTTATTTTAGAAATAAGTTTTCTCTATATTATATTTTTGTAGATTAATATTAATTAGAAATATAGTAGAAAATATAGCTCTAATATTATTATAAGATGGTATATAAATAATTAAAATTAATAATTATTATATATACCCTATTATTTTATTCAATCTCAATCTTCCTTTAAATGAATAGGTTAAAAAATAGAACTTTTATTATTTTATTTAATATTAGGATTAAAAAAGATTAGTAATTTAGATTCTTTTCTATAATTTATAATAAATAAAATATTAGTTTTAAATAAAGGTATTAAAAGACTAAATAAAAATAATAATTTAAAGTATCAATTATATAACTTCTTTATAAATAAACTGTTTTTATTATATATATAGATTATTATTGTATTTAGGGATAGTCCTAGGAAAGCTAAAACTATAGGATTAAAGGAGCTTGATAATATATATTGTTTATATTATTATTATATACTATATACTATAATTCAATTAAAAAATAGGGGTTTAGAATTAAAGAATAATATTTGATTTCAATTAAGAAAATGGAAAGGAATATAAATGGATAAGATAATAAAAGGTAAATATTAGGGGTTTATATATTATTCTATATTATTTAAACTTGAATCAATTTATTTTGTAAAGAATATTGGAATTAATATAATATATTATATCTTATAGAATATAATATAGGATCTTTATTTTCTATGGGGAGGTAGATAGTTTAATCTAAACAATAAGAAATTCTATAGAAAGAGAATTAAAGAGTTAAAAAAGAAGTATAAATAATAAGAAAATAGAGTATTGTTATTAATATTAGAAAAAGGAAATCCTTTGCTGTATAAAGTAAAGAATATGATTATATTATAAATATCAAATTTGGGAAAGGATATTGAATATAATTTAGAAGATTTAAGGGAAGATGGATGTTACGGGAGCTGCCTCTAGGGTCACGTGGAAGTGTCTAGAGATCTCTCGA
>JBBMOJ010000721.1:0-14245 GCA_038090695.1 Sclerotinia spermophila | reverse complement strand
ATTATATTGTATTTAAATACTAATAACTCAACAACTATTCAATATTATAATAAACAGTTGAAGTCTTATTTTTATTATTATTATTAATATTAGTTGTATCAATTCTATAATTATTTGTTTGAATTTGTACCTTTCTGATTTCTTTAATTTTCGAAAACCTTGAATTTAAACTAATTTTCATTTTGTATTTCTTTTTAGGTATAGCTTATTCTAATTAATACTTCAATTGTTTACTTCGATATCCAAATTTGTTGGAAATCATATGATATATGATATACTAAGCAGTATGCTAGTAACAAATAATCCTTTTTCTGACAAAATTATATAATTTCATAGTTTTTAGTATCAAATCCTTTAATAATCTTTTGAAATAATAAATAATAAATTGGAAAATTGGTTTTGTTATTATGAATTATTATATAGGCATATGATTTTAAATCATTAGTTTTTTGAAATATTTTAAAATCTATTATTGATATTTCTTTAATCCATTTATATATAGAATTATTATTAGAAAGTATATTCTAATTCGAAATCTTTTTATTGTTATTTTCAAACAACAATCTAGATATAATAGGTTTAGTACAATTTTGAGACTATAATTCTAATTCTTTTTATTTAGCTAATATATTATAAACTATTAAAATATCTATTCTTGCTTTCTAATAATATAAAAAAAAGTCAAACTTACCAACTAGTCCAGATTCAAATAAAGAATTCAATTTGTTGAAGTAATATTTATATAAGGTTTTGAGAAATGAAAAAATGAATAAATCAAAAGGTTGTAATATATATAATATATATAATGGTAAGAATAAGAGGTATATATTGTATTTGAAGTATTCAAATATAAATTCAATAATTTTGTGACTTCTATACCTATTCAAAATTAATAATCTTGGCTCCTCCGATCAAATTAGCTTAATTTGAGATATAAAAACCTTTTTGAGTTATTCTAAACCAGTAATATCCATAGTCCACTTATTATCTGTAACAATGAAGTTCCAGCCTTTATAAGAAATCAAATCCACCAAAAACTATTATTGTTGTATTGATTTTCCTTTGAAAATAATAAAAGAATCAAATACTTTTCCAGTAGCTAATATACATTCTATAAGTGATATCCAAATTCTAAAACCAAATTGTTTTTTCTAAATAAAATAATGTTTTGAGCTCCCTAGAACTAGGCTATTTAGACCTTGACCTTCTATTATATCAATTTCATCTATATTATACCAATATTCGGGTTTAATATACTTAATCGTAAATAAATCCAATTTTGGGAACTATTAACTAATAATATCAATTGTTGCACCAAAAACATATACAGAATCAATCCTGAATTGTCTTTTAGTTTTGATTTCTAAATTTCTTGAAAGAAAATTGTATATTCATCGCTTTCCAAATATAGAATCACTTTCTGTCACGGGAAGAATGTGTCCTATATAAACCCAATTAGCTTCACAGCTATTGGGACATCCTTTTAGCATGATAGTTATGAGCCCGGTAGCGTTTATAGCGCAATAGTATCATTCTTCACTTTTACTTCATACAACTGTGCTTTATAGGTTTTATGGATCTACGCATAAAAAGCATTTCATTAGATCCACTCTTAGGCCTATGAAACCCTCCAGATATCAATCTATTAGATACATCCATATAGCGATCCTAATTAGATATATCCATACAGTAAACCTAATTTAGATATATCTAATTAGGAATCTGAGTAAATAGCGATAATATCATAATGGAACGAGATTTGTATATATAACTTATTTGAGGCTAATATAGAGAGATTACTATCTATAATCAGCTAGTTAGTAATCTCGGGGATGTGTCACAGGAAGAATGTATCTTATATAAACCCAATTAGTTTTACAGCTATTGGGACGTCCTTTTAGCGTGATACTTTCTCTAATATTAAAAAGTCTTTCCCCAATTTTACGAATTTGTTGATATGTAGGACTAGTTTCTAAAGACTTTTATACTAATATCTACTCTACTAATTGTTTCTCTTGAATCAGGGTTATCTTTTGTATATACTAAATACCTTTTCGATGAAATAGATAACCTTTTATATAGTTTTGAAAAGTAATTCTCGAAATCCCGAAATCCAAAGTAGCTTTCCAAACTGAAACATTATTCATAATAGTATACAAAGCTGAATTAATATCAATTCCAATATATATCTTTATTATAATATAAATAATAATATATTAGAATTTTATATCAATTGATTCAAGTGTTATAAAATTATTAAAAAGATTGAAAAGAATAGATTGCTTTTTGCAGTGAGCTTTTTTAAGGTGGCCCAAAAGAGGGATGGCCCGAAAGTAGGGTAGTTGACTTAGTAAGGTAAAATATATTGATATTCAATAATATTATATTCGAAAGGATATAATAGAAGCTAAAAAACTCTATATTATATAAATACCAAAAACTAAATAAACAATATATATATTTATAAAGTAGTTAATCCATCCTAGCTTTATTATATATAGAAAAGAATTGGGGTTGGATTTGAAAGACTAAAATATCATATTAATTAATATCAAAGAAAATCTGAAAGAAGATTGGAAGCTAAACTATATATAGCTAGATTATCATCCATTATTTCATCTATTACAAATAGAGGAATAAAAGTTTAGAAGTTAGAGTATTCTTATATTATAATACAATAGAAGATTATAGAATATTCGAACTCTATAGGAGATATAATACTATAGGTAGTTTGGGAAGTTAATACTATTATAAAAATTAATAAGGCTCTTTATAATTTGTATATAGATTAATTAAAGTTTATATATTTAAATGATAGTATTCCTATTATAAAGGGGATATTAGAAATCATATATATTATATATTATTTAATAGTATATACTCTTAACTTCCCTCTATAAATCTCTTCTCTATTATAGAAATAGTAACTTTATATTATAGTATAAAGTTGTATTCGACCCCCTCCATCTATAGGAGGAGGTTCGTACCCGTAGAGAAAGCGAATAGCTTCTGGCCTAGTGTTAGGGTACGGGTAAAGACTTATATTGTACCATAAAAGTAGAAGAGCTATAGAAGAGAGAGGTCCTATTTATAGGAAGTAAGATATACTAGTAATCTATATCTGAAGTATGAAAGCAACTACAGAACATATAGTTGGCACTATAATAATACCCCCTATTCAAAGCAATCAGTTTTACAATTGCAATATATATAACTTCTAGGAAAATAAAAATAGTATTAGAATACTCTAATTTCTACCATTAAATTAAAATAAACCTTTTTCGAAATAGTAATTAATTAATAAAGCTTTTTAGATCTACCCCGGCTTCATTTCAGGAGTGTATTTGATATTAATATTAATAGAATATTAGGATTGACAAATCTTTTGAATCCTATTTAAGTAAGCAGGTTTGATTTATTTGGATTATTTAAATGAAAAGTAATAATTGTGTTTTTCTAGCTATAAAGGTTTTCGGTAGATTGCTAAAATACTAGGTAATATTTCTATTTGATTTGATAATAAAATCTATTCTTATTATAATAATCAAAAAGTTTATTGAATTCCTATCATTTAGTTTCTTTATTTGTTTTATTATTCCTTTTGAGGATACAGCCTTAATCCCAATAGAATTCAATTTCATTGATTGTATTTTAATTAGTTAATCTAAATGAATAATAAAGTAATTAGAGTAATGAGTTATATAATATAAGAAAAATCTTCAAACTAATAAATAATTGAAGTAAACAAATATATTTATAAATTTTAAAAACCTTATAAAAACTATTTCATTTATTATTGCCTTTTTTCATTAAGCAATTAGTTTTTATATTCTTAATATTAATCTATACTTTATTATCTTTTTTATATAAAGGAGTATTGATACAAATCCTATTAGTATAATCTTTATATTTTTGGATAAACTGAATAACAAAAGCTTTCAATTTCATTAAAATAAAATCGAATCAATCTATAATCTTATTAGTTTTTAGGAATTTATATTTTCTTTAATATAATAAATTCAGGGGTATAAATAAAAAGGGTTCAATATTGAGTTGTAAATAAAAACTATAATTTATAAAGAATAGGGATATATTAATAATCTCTAAAATAGTATTATTGAATACAAATCCTATAAACAGAAACCAATTATACTAATTATTTTAATAGAAATTTATAAAAGCTTTGAAATATTATTCTATTATTATATTGATTCTTTTTATTTAATTATTAGATTCTAAATAAAACAAAAAGGATTATTTTAAAATAATCAATAAATATTCTAATAAATATTTCTAGAATTCTGAAACGAATTGTGAATCTTTATTAGAAATAATATTGTTGGGGGTATTATATAAATAATAAACTTTCTTAATAAATCAATTAGTAAGATCTTTTATAAATAGTTTTACAATTAATATAAAATGATATATTTTTATTAGACAATAAACGATTATAATAATATAGTAATATTTCTTTCTATAATATTTGTTAATTAATAATAGTATAATATAGTTAATAGAGATATTAAACCAAAAACAAAATAGTATTAATAAGGGTTCTAGAAATCTAGGTGTAGTAAGATAGGAGGTTTTGATTTGGAAATAGAGTTAATAAGTTTATACAAAAGTTTCGATTTCCCTCAATATATTAAGCTATTAATAAATATAAGAGATCAAATCAATAGTTTTAATTTAACTAAAATATCTAATGGGTTTAATGGAATACATTTGGTATATAATCTATATATGAAGTTTAGCGAAAGGAAAAATAAAGAAGCGATTTCGATAGAAGATTTTATTATTAATTAGTTTATAATCTTATAAAGCGATTCGAAGATTCTTTCGAATTGATAATAACTAATAATAGGTAATTAGATTCCGGAGTGTTTTATATATAATGGTAATCAATTCGGATGATTTGTATACTTTATTAATAAGATTATTAATTGGTTTTTTAGTATTGGGAATGATTATATCTATAAAGGCTGTAGTGAGATTAATATTGTTATTTATTTATCGAATAAAACCCTTGAATATAATAATATCGAATACTTTTTCTAAAAGAATTGTTTATAATCGATTCTTGATTCGATTGTTGTTAGGATTTATATATACAAAGCAATCTTCTACTTTTCGGTTTAATATATCAGAGCAAACCACTTTATAACCAGATCAATATATAATACAAAAATTGAAACTAAATAGAAATTCAACCTATCTAACTTACTTTTGATTCAGTATTTTTGGTAATATAAAATATTCTAGATTCTTATAATCCATAATAATTTCGAATAGCTTTTATATTCCATATAACTCGAATCTCTATTCTTCTAACAATTTAATAATAACTAATAATTATTTATTATAAATCTCATAATTATATTCAGTAATATTATATTTCGAAAAGAAATATATAACTAAGTATAATCAGCCCTTACTATTATATTATAAAAGAATACTATTCACAATCTAATTCGAAGTGTCTGTTTCAATAACTATACAACAATAATAATCAAATATTATAAGAACCAGAATAAAAACAAAAGTTTGTTTTAGTATTTTGAAGGTATTTTCCTAATTGTTAATTCAATTCTAAATATTCTCCTTTTTTAATAAATAATTCAACAATTCTATAATTTTAGAAAAATTGTAAATGAAATATTAATAAAAGTTGATAAATCCTAAAAAATATTAAAAATCTTTAAACTTAACTAATAATTTGTATTTGAAAATAGTTTTAACTTTATTAGAATCCATTTCGATATCATCTAGAATAATAATTAAACTAAAGTATTTTGTTTTCTTTATTTCAAATTTGTATTTATTAATATCGATTTATAAACCAGTATCAATAAATCTCTAAACGATTTTGTAGATTTGTTTTTAATAATCTATAATATTCTCGAAATAGATTAGAATATTATTTAGATATACTATACAATTTTTATTCAAGAAATTAAAAAGAATATAATTAATATAATTCTAAAACGAATCAAAAGTATTATAAAAGCCGAAAAGTATTACTAAAGATTCGAATAAACCAAAACGAATTATAAAAGTGGTTTTTTATTTATAACCTTCTACAATTTGTAGTTTATTGAATACAACAATAATATCTAGTTTTGTATAAATTTTAATATAATATAAAGTATTAAAGGTTTTTTTAATAAATAATAGAGAATATCGATTCTTAATAATAATATTATTTAATTTACAATAATCTTAATAAATTCGAATACTTTCTTCAGACTTTATAATAAAGAGGAGTAAAGTAATTGATCGAAAATGGGATTTACAAATGAATCCTTTATTTAGGTTATTATTGAATCATTTACAAACAACCTAAAACTCGGTTAGAAACATTAGATAACCTTTCTAATATAAGAGTTCTTTGTTTAATATAAATTCAATCTTGTAATTCCAAGAATATTATAATAGAAGCTTATTTATAAGAGAGAATAGGAAATCAATAAATAGATTATAAAGTTAAAGTAATAGTTTTCTTTGAATTTTTATTATAGAAGATATAGATTAATTAGTCTTTTCTATAAACTTCTTGATATTGCTTTTTATAATATTATAATATAATTAGATAGGATTATTAGTTATCATCTAATATAGTTTATAAGCTTTATTTAATTCATTCTAGAATATCCTTATAATATAAGTTTTTTAATCTTTATAAAATTAAATAAAGCTATTAACTATAAGGAGTTTTATATTATTTATTTTCTATTGAATATTTTGTAATATATTAATCGGCTTGCTTGAAGAGTTTGGTAGTAATATATTTAATAGGAGTAGAATGTTTTTGTTTTGTAATAGTTTTTTATGTAATCTAGAATTGGTAATGATTTATATTGAGATTGGTTTTAGGATTGATTAGTTTGGGATTATTTTAGTATAGGTATTTGTAGTTTTAAAGATTTGAAAAGTATAATAATGATTGGATTTGGGTGGTTGTATATATATTATAACTTCAGAGCTTTTTATAATGGTTTTTTTAATTACTATTTGTCACGGAAATCCCCGTATCATATATATCATACATTCACATATACTAACACAATACAATCCATATCCAGGACTATACATAATCAAATAGTAGTATAATATATTCATTTATTTTATTAATAGATTATATATTCTATTCCTCTATCTATATAGTTTAGATATAATTACTATTTTTTATTAAGTAATTATATCGCCTATATCTATATATATATAGAGGGATAGATTATTATAATCAATTCTTAAATTAATTAATCTTATATATTTTTATATATACTTTTCTCTAATTCTTAAAGTGATTAATAATATAGTTATTCTTTATAATAATTATGAGCCTGGTTTGTTTTTGAAATTGTGTATATATATATATATTTCTTTGAATTATTTAATATTTTATTTATTTTTATTTACAACTTCCTATCTATATTCAATTCTTTATTATATTGAAAAACAATTCTTTGGAAACTTTTATTCGCTTAGTTATTTATGGATAGTAGATAAAATAGTATTTATAATTATAGTACCTTTATATTTCAAAAGGAATCTGGGAAGATATAAAACTATTGAATAATGTTTTAATTTCTTTTACTCTAAATTCGAATAGCAAAAATTCGATTTAAATAATCCCAGATATTGAAAAAGATTAGCTTATAAAAAAAGTACTTAAACTTATTACCACTTCGGAATTTATAGAAAGATATAATAAATATAATATTTAAGAGTATACTATTAAATACAAAATATATAAAAAACAATTAGAATAGGATTAATAAGGAGATATCAAAATGGAAGCTTTTATTCTATCTATTCCTTATATTTTTCAAGATATATTAATTGAATATTTTATACTTCAAAAAGAATATTATAGTTTATATAATAAATATAATCTTATAAATAAAACATATCAGGATATCTATAATTAAATAACCCAAACCATAGATTTCTTTTATCTTCTCAAAATAACAATTGAAAATAAGATCTCAAAAACACTTCCATTTAGAATAATTATCTAAATATTGAAAAAGAAGCTTGCACCTATTAATACAATAGCAAAAACTATTATAACTTAAGAATATAGAAATATACTTTAATAAACTATTTTGAAGCGAACTAATCTAATGAAATAATATAACAAATGGATTAAGACTTCTACTAATACAAAAACCTATAATATTAAAATCTACAATAACCTAATACTAATTAATTTCTTAAATATAATAAGTATTTATATACTCCCTATTTGAATTAATATAATACTTATTTAAATCGAAATCAATAATCAATTTAGTATTTCTAATTAATTATTAAAATAATATAGGGATATTTTTAGTAGTTTAATTTACCAAGGTTTATTAGCATCAAAAGATAAAGGTATTTTTTCTACTATAAATCCTTCTTTATTATTATTTTCAAATAATAATTCTTTTTCAATTCCTGAAAAGAGGAAACAAGAAAAAAAGAATAAATAATAGAAAAAGAAAGATCTATATATATGCTTATGTAAGCTAGAGTCAGATTGGAAATAAGATAAAACTGGTTTATTCTACTTTACAAAAAGTTACTAGTTGGTGGAATTTGTATTCATAAAAAAAGCAGCTCAAAAAAACCCTTTACATTTTTAGAAAAAGAATATAATACTATTCAAAATCATATCAAGAATAAAAAATGAAATTCGATATAGAAAATTTAGAAAGAAAAGGGATAGCTCAAATCTACTATTGGTATTTCAGATTAAGTTGACCTTAGAACGTTAACAATTGCTTATATAATATAAGACAGATCTAAAAAAAGTATCTATAATATATTATTAATTGAATTTCAATTATATCCTTTTTTCTAAAGTATTATTCTCAATAGTAGTGGTATTATATATCTTATAAATAATATTTCTCTTTTTGATGAATAAGAATATATATTATCTCTAATATCGGATTATATTGAATTCAGTATAATGAGATTCCCGATTATTAGTAAAGGTATTTATATATTTAAAGGTATAATACATTGATTGAATGATTATAAAAATGGTAATTTTGTTTTATCAAATATTATATATATTCCTAGTTTTTATATAAATATTATTTTAAAAATAAAGTTAAAGGAGGTAAATATATAGTTTTTAGGCTTGAATTCAATATTATATATTGGATCTTTTTAGAAAAGTATAATAATTGCTTAATATATTTGCAAAAATAGTTTCTTATTCTTAAAATACAAACCACTTTTCTTTTACTTTTTATTTCTTATAAATATTCTAGTGAATCCTTTAATTCTTATATATCCTATAATTAATAAAAAGATTAATAAATTATTTCACTATTTTTATAATCCTCTAAAACCTAAATTGGATATTATAGAACTATAATATAAAAGATCTGGATACTTAGAAAAGCAGGCTTTCGAATATCTAGTTTCTATTATAAAGAATATAAAAATAAAAGAAATCACTAGAATTAAATATATAGATTACACTTATATATATACAAAATAGATAATCTACTATTCACTTAATAATTATTAATTATTAAGGTCTTTCTACAAAATTCAATAGGATCTTTTCGACTTTCTATATACTTATATAAATATATCCTAATTCTTATTAATCAAAGATATATTCAATAGTAAGATTTTTGTTTTCCCTTTATATCAAAAAATATATTAAGAAATCTGCGATATAATTCAGAATTTCCTTACTTAGGTTTTATACAAATATAGATTTTCAATAATCTATATCAAATAAGACAATAATACATTTGTTATAGAGATCATAAGGAATATATATTCGAAAATTGAATTAAATAAAAGGGAATTGAATTAGAACTTTCACCTCCAAATATATATAAATCGAATAGAAGAATAGAACAAGCTGGTCAAGAAGTTATTACAAAATAAATAAAAATATAGATAACTATAGGACTTCCTAATTATTTATAGATAGAAATTATATAGAATCGAATTGGAACAATATTTATTAATATGGTTATCAAGCCTACCTATTGAATAAAAAAAGGGAGATAGGATTTAATAAAAAATTATATAAAATTAACCCAAGAGTGTATATTGGATATCTTATTGGATATATACTAGAATCACTAATCTTCTGTATATAGGTTCCAAAGTTCAAGAGGGTTATTATTATTTGAAATATTATTTTCAATAAAGAAAAGACTTATAAAATGGATTTATTACATAATATTATTGATTTAAATATAAAATAAGAATTTAAAGAATATATTTAAAAGTTTAATATTCAGGAATTAATAGATATTAATAGAATAATTATTGAGGAAGAAAATAATAAGATTATTTTAAATTATGTGGATATTATAGTATATAGCGAAATCACTATATATATTATAGATATACCCTTATATAAGTAGATCTTAGGGATGTATTTGGGGGGTGGATTAGATCTTATAAACTATTATTGTAGTAGTATATTAAAGGATCTGTAATCTGAAGAGGCCCTAAATTCAGAATCCAATATTATAGTATAAAAACATTATAATTATATATAGGATTAAGTATAAAAGTTTAATAGTTCCTCTCCAATAGTACAATTAATACTAATATAGAATCTGATTAATAAACTAGAAGATATGGATTATATATTAATTGGTTAAACTATAGATATTATCTATAAAGAATATAAAAGCAATCCAGAATTTTAGTAACAGCCTATCAATATATCAGATTCTTATTCAATTGAAGAAATAGAATTACTAAAGCAATTACCTTATTTAATATATATAATTAATCAATTTAAAGAAGATCAGCTTTCCTTAATTCCAGATCGAGAATCCAAACAATAAAGAATTATAAAGATCGAAATATTAAAACCAATATTCAATCTATCAGAATATCAATCCTTTAATTTCGATTAATATTCTTCTCAAATCAATCCTTTTATAAATCACCTTCCCTATATATATAATCAATATTGATTTCAGTAATCTTTATTAAATATATTTATTAGTATAGTGATTGCAATTTTAATAATAAAAGAAAAATTCAGAATAAAAGATTTTTATAATATATTTTAATCTAGCTATTTAAATATTGAGAAGAAGGATAACTCTTTTATTATAATATATAATATAATTGTTTCTACTATATATATAAAGTATACCCCACCAATTACCTTATATAAGAATCAATTGAAAGCACTACCAAAATTGTATCTTTCAGGATTACCTAAATCATTTAAATGCTATTATTAATTCAAGGATCATTTTTTAGGGTTATGGTTCAAATATAAATATGAAATTGAAATAAACAATCTGAAAGAATACAAAATATGATATATAATAAATATAAAGGAGATTTTAATAACTCCTATTTTATTGTAATAAATATTTATATATAAATGCAATAAGCAAGGATTCTTGTCTAGATATAGAGCAAGATTAATAATCCAAAGTGATTTTCAAGTTAAAGATACTATTGAATCTATATATACTGCTATACTAATAGAAAGATTATTCAGAATTGTAATAATACTAATAGCAAAATTCAATCTAGAGATCAAGCAATTCAATATTATAAACACTTTTCTTAATACTCAAAGGAATCTACTTAGTATATTTATAGTTTGCTATTTACCAAATGGATTCAAGAAATCAAATAATTATATAATACTTGATTACATATTATATGGTTTTTGAAATTCCCTTACTATTTGGTTTAAAGACTTTAACAAAACACTGAAAAATATAGGTCTAAACCAATATAAAGAGGAACCCTATCTATTTATAAATCCAGCTCAGATTGTCTTAGTATTATTCTTTATAAATAATATTCAAGTTATATATTATAAGAAGGATATAACTACAACTAATAAAATTATTTCTGGTATTAAAGTTGCTTATGAATTTTGTGAATTAGGTGATATAGAATAGTTCCTGGATATCTGTATTATATACGACCAGAAGATAGAGAAGCTATAGCTAGTATATAATATCTATATTGAAAAGATTATAAAGAAATTCGAGTTTAATAATAGTAATGCGTATATATCTTTATTTTTGATAACTTTTGTAAAATACAATAATAAAGTAACTATAGATTATATTCAAAAGTATTAAAAGAAGATAGGGTTAGTATTATATATTGCAATTATAATAAAAATAGATATTGCTTTTACAGTATTTCAATTTAACTACTTTCTAATTAATCTATCTCCGGATTATATAAAGGTGATTGATTACTATATCAATACCTTTAAAATATAAGATATTATGTAATAAAATATAGCAAAAATCAAATTCCCTAACTTTTATTATTTTCAGATGTTTTATTTGCAAATAATCCTGAAATATATTGCTTATTATAAAATTTTATTATTTTATTATTTGGAGGTCCAATTATATAAAAAGTATTAAGGCAAGATATAATAATAATATTAATTATTAAAACTGAATTACTAGAAATCAAAAGAATTTCAAAAGAGATTAATCTTATAGTTAAACAATTAATTATAATCTTTTATAATAATTAATAAACAATTAAATTAGTAGTCAATAAGAATAAAAGAATTATTATGAAATTTCGATATATTAATATCTAGAATATATAGTTGAGATAGAAATATATAAAAGGGAGCTTTCATTTTATATATCTATTTATAATTGAAATAATAGTAGACAGATTAACAAAAAACTTATTAAAATAAAAGTTCAATTATTTTAAAGTATTATTAAATCTTCAAAATATATATTTAAGGATTACTGAAATCAAATGATATTAATTACTTTCTTTTATAAGCTTTCAATATTCGCTTTCTTTTTTCAATTTCTATTTTAAGTTATATAAACTTTAGTTCTTTCTATTTAACTTCGAAATCAAAACCAGAATCCTTAATATTATTATCCGGTGTATTCCAATTATCAATTTCGAAAGATACTTTCTTCCTTTTTCCTTTTATATCCTTTTTACCTTTTCCTTTTTTAACTGGAAACTTTTTGGTTTTGTTTTAATTTTAATAGTTGAAGATCCAATCTAAATGAAAGAGTTAAAAGCAATTGTTTTTAATACAATCTTAGATTATTTAGTTATAAGCAAAGGAAAGGGAGAAAGCGAAAATAAAGAAGAAAGAGCTTTTCTCTTTTTAATTAGAAAGAGAATTAATAGGTATAATCGAATAGTTTACTCTGAATAAATAATAAAACAATATATTAATAATAAGGGAAAATCGATATTAATAATATCAATAAACTCACTTTCCTTATTCTCTAAGATTAGTATAACCAATATTATAATATAAACAGTTTTCTTATTTAATACCAATTTCTAGAATATTATTAGAATATAATAAATAAAGGAATCAAAAAAAACTTATTTGTTTAGAGATTATAATAAAATCAGGATTAAATAGTTTAAATAATTAAATTATTAAAGATTGTAAATATATAGGAAGCAATGAATAATTATAAGAAGAATATTTTTAATAATAATTTGAATTAGAGGGAGGCACTTTTTTATAATATTTTCTATAATCTTTATATTAGTTAGATATGAGAGATTGAATATATCGATAATATAGATATTCATTTTAGGCATCTTGAGTATCTCTATTATCCATATTGCAAATACAATATTTCACTTGTTTTTTGGGGGGTATAGGGGAATTGTTATTATCCCTGAATCCGGGGAAATCCTCCTTAAATACATTATTTTCACTAGAGGATAGAACTGAAAAAGATTTAGAATAATCGATTAATAGAACCACTATGTGATTATTCTTATTATTAGGGCTACACGCTATTAATGATATTCTTTTATTAGATCTAGGAATTCAAGGAGTATTTGAGCAACTAGTAAAATCGATTTTTCGATATAAGCGAACAGATATATACAAAAAAGATTTGCTAATCTAATAAATAGAATTATATGAATGCTATAGTTTAAGAAGATTATTTATATAGAAAAATTAGATTGAAATCACAATAGATTATTGAATAAATCAATAGATAAGTATATATCAAATGAAGAAAGAATAATATAATTAAAGTATAGATCTATAATAGAAAAAGGCATTATGAAAAGTTTAAAGCTATAGATATTAGAATCTGAAATAATAGAAACTATTCAATCTTATTATTTCTATTCTCCTATAATCATTATTGAAAATTCTTTATTACCCTATATATTCCTTTTCCGCTATAAAATCATTATATAACTAATCTGTTACGGGAGCTGCCTCTAGGGTCACGTGGAAGTGTCTAGAGATCTCTCG
>JBBMOJ010000720.1:0-14245 GCA_038090695.1 Sclerotinia spermophila | reverse complement strand
CCCCAAGGCTCCCTCACGTGACACGCGAATGTATCAGGTGATGTCTGTCGTAACAGGTTCCTATATACAGATCACATTTGTTGAAGTTTCGAAAACTAGTTAGAGCAAAGTGATATAGTTCGAATAGCCCCTATCAATATTAGCCTATACAATTGTAAGCCTCTTATCCCAAAATAAATATATATCGGTTATACAATTTATAAAGAAAAGATAGATATATATTTATTTGATTCAAACGATTTATAATCTACTATCTCCATATCTATAAATCCAAAGACCTCATTAAGATTCTTTTAGAAAGTAATATATTACAATCTCATTATTAAAACAGCTATAAAATTAAATTAATCTGAGCTCTAATTACACTAGCGTTTTCTATTATTTGTACTATTTGTATTTTTATAAATAATAATCCTAACTCCTAGAATAGAAACCATAGGCACAATCATTTACAAAGAGAAAGCGGGTATTAATAATTAGTAATCGCTTACTAATGTTGACTAATATAAATTTTGATATACTTTAAAATCTATTATTATAATAATTTTTCTTTCCTATTAGATTAAAGCAATAATCCTTTTGTTATATATCTTAAAGATAATAAGGTAATTAAAATATTCTGATTTAAAAGGGCCTAAATAATTGGTATACTATATAGTATTAATATATTATTAATATACAGATTCCCTTATATATTTATTAATCTTTTTATTATAAATAGAGTAGTATATCCTTTTATAGTAGGTATAACGTGGTTCATATGTATGTGGGTCATATCACTATGTGGGCCACTTTCACCTCAATTCATATATACTCAATTCAATATATAATATATCAACCATTTATTATAGAAACTATAAATAAAGAAATACAATTTGTCTTAACTATTAAGACTATATGAAAAAATAAAAAACTAAGTATTCGAAAAGCTGTTAGAGTATATAATATATTATATATTACGATTCAATATAAAATGAACAGATTTATCCTTTATACTAAATATTAATACAAATCCTATAATCTTTTAGAATTAGAAAAGGATATTATTATTCGATATATAATTAATTTAAATTCAAAAGGTTTTATATCTAAATATAAAGTAATAAAAAATATAGCTAATTATATTCTTAAATTACAAAATACAAAAAAGGTTAATAAGCAATAAATATATCGATTTACAAAACAATATATAAAACTAAAAATATATTTCAATTATATTTATAATTTTCAAAAAGCTTTTTATAAGGATTCTAAACTTATTAGGGATTGGTTCCGATTTATTTCGAATATACAAATCAAATTTGGTATTCTCGATTACAATTTATAGAATTTCGATGAAACTGATTTTATAATGGGGATTATAAATATTGGTATAATTATTATTAGTTCTAAAAGATTTGATAAAATTAAAGTTATATAATCAGACAATTGAGAATGGACAATAGCAATTATATATAAAAATACTATTGGAAATACTATATTTCTATTTTTGATAGTGTAAAAGCAAATGCATCTTTCAAATTGGTATATAGAGATTACTTTTTCTATAGATTGGGTTATTAAATTTATAAGTAATAGATAAATGAATAATGAAATAGATTTAGAATGATTGAAACATTTCAATAAATATATAAGAAATCAAATTCAAGGTTAATATAAAATACTAATACTAAATAGATATAAAAATTATAAGGAGAATAATATTATATATATAAATTTATTATTATATTTAAATCATTTAATCTAATCTTTTGATATAGATTATTTTAGTATTTTAAAATAAAAATATAATATTTAAATTGAAAGTTTTATAAAAGCTTATATTAACCATATATCAAAAATCGAATTATATATAAAAAATCAATTATAAATCAAAATATAAAATCTAGATTTTGAAAAATAGAATTAATTTTATTTAATCCTAAAACTATACTTTTTAAATTCAATATTCATTTTCATATATTTACTTCTCTCTTTTTCAATTTAGATTTATAAATCTCTCGAACTTCTTACAATTCTATAGAAACTCTTTCTCAATCAATACTAATTAAATCTCGAATAACTTATCATCAATCAAACTCCCCTATACCTATATTTAATACTATATTAGTTTTAACTAAAGATATAAAAAAACTAGTATATAAAAATACATTTTTAAATATAAAAAACTATATACTTCAAAAAGCAAATAAAATATTAAATTAATATCGATATACAAAAAAGACTCAATTACAATACAAAGAAATACCCACTAAACAAAATACAATAAGTATATTATCTCAAAAAGAGATTAATATTCAGACTCAATACAATAAACATCAAAATAAAGAAAACTCTAATAAAGAAAGAAACTCTAATCAATACTATAACAAATACAAATTGACAGAATATAATACAAAAACCTTTCAAAATAATATAATAAACCCTAGATTATTAGATTCTTAAAAGTTTCAATCAATTGAATCAATAATTATTGAATAATATAGATTTGAATATATGAATTGAAGTGAAAGTGGCCTATATAATGATATGGCCCATATGCATATGAACCATGTTAAGGGTTACAATACCCTTAATATCTATTATTATATGATTGTAGTCCCCTTAGTTTATCCAAAAATATTGAAAACAAACTATTATCAAAAAGCCTGAATCGTGAAATAGGGATTCTGAATCCAATAATCTATATTGTTTTATATATAATTAGATTAATATCATAATAAGATAGCTAGTATATTATTAGCTCCTTATCAGTTTATATAATAATTTCTTCTTTAATAAGTTCTTTGAGGAGGGGAATAGAGATACTTTCGATCTAATAAAAGTTATAGGGTATTATAAGTATTGTATATATATATTAGATTTTGAAAGAACGGATCCTAAACCCTCCTATCACTTTTCTAATCTAATTAGTATTTTCGGGCTTCAATAGGTCGATATAAATAGCAATTGTATTATATTATAGCAATTATCCAATATTATTTTTCTATAGATAAAAGATTTTTCCAAAGATTAATCCTAATATCATACTTTTTATTTTCCATCGAAAAAAGAAAAAGCTGATTTCCCTATAATAGGTTTCCTTGTTTACTATAATTAGAATTGTTTTATTAATATATTCCTAATCCTTTTTATTTCTTTTTGCTTCTAGATAGATTATATTCGGTCCCCTAGAAGAAAAAGTATAGATTATATTAAACTAGTTAGTAGATTTAAATACTTAAAATACTAAAGGCATTTTCATTACTTTTGAATAGAATATCTTTAGAGTATTTAATATTACTAACAGCACACTATTATATCGATCATTATATACTAAGCCTAGAAACACAATCAATATAGCATTTTTGATTTCCAAAATACATTAATATTAATATTGATTCCCTTTATTATTATTTACAAATTGATTTACAAAGATTATAAAGGTTTTATTTATTTATTGTATATCTCCTTTAATCTTATCAATTCTTTTGAATCGTATTTTAATTATAATAAATATAAAGCCTATTACTGATTCTATAGATAATAAAAAAGTAATTGAGACCTTCGAAACAATTGGAGTAATACGATCCAAAGGGTTTTCGATATTATATATATATATCAACAATAATATAGCAATAGAAAGGCTTCTAAAAACAATTGTTTTTGTCATATAGGTTTTTGTAATTACACCTATTTATTATATTATCCAATGGATTATTTGGTATTGATTTTTTAAATTGATTTGTTATATTATTTAAAGTACTATAATAGGAATAACAAACCCTATATATATATATATATATTTCATTGTCTATTCCAATCAAACAAAAGAAAAATGGATTAATTATAAAAAAATAGATATTCAGAAAAAGTATGAATATATTAAAAAGTGTAAAGAATATAAAAAGGGAAAAGATAAACACTAATAGTATTATAATATATACTACTTCTTTTCAGATCTACTATATTTTATTTAAACCTTTTATTATTTTAAAAGGAATTCAATACCATATTCATAATTTAATTTATAATAGCTTATCCCCTCGAATGAGATTAAATATATCGCTCTGATAACTTTGAAATATAATCTCCCAAAGGGTATCAAGTAGATAGACCACTATTAAATAATATAATTAATAGACTAATCCTTATAAATATATATAATATAATTATTCATTCACTCGCTTGTTATTATTATCTATAATTCTTTGAATATCTTATGAACCTTATTTCTTTATCTACCTTAAAGCAGATCAGTTATTGTATACAAGTCCTATTGGTTTTGGAAGAAGCAGTAATATAGGATTAGAGGTTTATAAAGCCTCCTTCTATACTCTCCGCTGTCTCCCAGGTTTATAGCCGGTATTATATATAGATAGGACTTTGTTTTCGCCGACCTCTTTCTTTATTTTATTTCTTTATTTATTTATTTATATTACTTAACGTTTGTAGTGGACCTCCCTAGGGGTATTCAGATATACTATGAAAATGGATTAATTTACAAAATGAGAATTTTGATTAGGTATAGCAATTTATCTTCAAAGCTAGGGGCTGTTCGCCCTTCTACAGATGCGTTCCGGCTCCGTTTCGAAAGGGATCGCCTATACATCGGCATCTTCGGGCGGGCCCGGCCTCTTTCTTTATATATATATATATATTTAATATCATCTTATACATCTCTAAGAGTATACAAATATAATAAGATCTAAAAGTACAAATACAAAAAAGCATTTATATATAATTAATAAAACTTCTTAAAGAAAAACTAAATCCTTTTATATCTTATAAACAAGTCAGTTTATTATTAAGGATAGGGGGGTATTTATCCCTTTATAGGTGTACTCTATCTCCTATCCCACTATTAATAAATTTGACATCAATTAAATAAACAACGACTATACACAACAAGAAATCGAACAATCAAAGTGGAAGATTATTACATATAATAAAACCTATATTATAAAAACAATTGCTTTTAAAAGCTCTCCCATTATTATACTATTATTGATATATGCTTACAGTACTGAAAACTCTTCGGATTGTATTATACCTATTATCCCGAGGGTTTCAATTACTCTATTATTGTATATAGAATTAATAGTAAGCTTTATATTTATTACAATTAAAATACGATTCGAAAGAATTG
This sequence comes from Sclerotinia spermophila, assembly GCA_038090695.1. Classification (NCBI taxonomy): domain Eukaryota; kingdom Fungi; phylum Ascomycota; class Leotiomycetes; order Helotiales; family Sclerotiniaceae; genus Sclerotinia; species Sclerotinia spermophila. The sequence goes on along the minus strand of JBBMOJ010000720.1, from coordinate 9,117 downwards.
ATAAGATTGAAGGAGATATACAATTAATAAACAAGGTTTTTACGATTTTTATAAATCGATTTGTAAACAATAATAAAGGGAATCAATATCAATATTAATATATTCTATAGCCCCTAGCCTTGAAGATAAATTGCTATACCTGGTCGGAGTTCTCACTTTGTAAATTAGTCCATTTTCGTAGCACGTCTGAATACCCCTAGGGAGGTCCACTACAGACGTTAAGTAATATAAATAAATAAATAAATAAAGAGGTTATCGGTATATCCAGGTATACACGTGACTAATTCAGCTCCACACGTGATGGATTTAGTGTAACCGTGACGACTAAGTGTTATATTTCCTCATATAATACTTAAAATTTTTCAAAATAGTCATGTGATTATGATATTTCGGGCAATTTTACCACCAAAATAAACCTTTTTATACCGATATTGACAAATTTTCACCGGTATATCAGTATATAAAGGAATATCAGTATTATCATATAAAAATCAATAAATTCATCAAAAAAAATCGGTATAACCAGGATATCAGTATATCCAATATCGGTATAACCAGGTTCTACTGTAATAATCGATTGAAGTTGTTAAATATTCGGAAATCCAAACACGAATTATATTTAACCCTAAAATAAATCTAATATTCAATAGATTATAACTTTTGCTATAATAATCTTGAAAAAATAAAAATTATATTATTAGAAATCTTATTTTCGAAATACTACTCTTGAATCATTTCAATAATTTGTAATTATATCCTATTAAGCTAGCTAGGGGCTAAATATATAGACTAAAATCACACCAAGTTTTTGATGGGGAAAAAGAATTAGGTGTGTCATTTATTTTATCACTCGCGTGGTCGACAAGCCGACAATTATTTCGTAAGATTCAAACCCAGTAACCGATATCCCTATATCTTGTACATCTCTATATCGTACACACTTTTATTTTTAATCAATACATCATTATATAGAAAAGATAATCTATATATAGATATATTAAATCTATCTCTTTAATAATATCAGATAATAATAACGAAAAAATTAATAAAATTTATATAAATAAAATATTAAATTTTCAAATCAAAATTATCTATTTATTAATTTATTTGATAATGAAAAAGGAAGAAAAGAGTTTTTTCTGAAAAAATTATAAAGATTCTAGTATTATAATATAGAAAATAAAAAGAAAGTAAATATTCTTATTGAAAAATCGAAATTATATAAAATATTATGAAAATCATTTTTGAAAAAAGGATTATCCATGTCACGGGTTCATACTAGCCTCACACTAATGTGAGGCTTAGTCATCACTAGCCATATAGTCGATATAGTTTTAGAATCTTTTTCTTCCTTTCTTATAGAATATTATATATTATACCTAAGTGTATACTATTATATACTCTTATACTATGATAGTATATTCTATTTTACTAAAACCCTATTACTATTTCCTTCTAGTAACCTAATTTGAAAATAATCTTTATCTTTGTTTTTATCTTTGTTTTTGTTTTTGTTTTTGTTTTCAAAATAATAAATACTCCAAATTCATTTATTATAAATCAAATACTAATATATAATCAAATCTATACATTCATTTATATTATCTATAGTGAATAATAATATCTTATAAACGAATTATCAAAACTTACTAATACTAATCTTTATATACCTATTAATATTACACTAGAATATTATAATTATTTTATCTATTTATTCAATATTATAAATAACACTTTAGATGTTCTCTATAAAACAAAAAAAAATACTCTAAACAAACAAAAGAATCATATCCTTTTCAATAATCTAAACAATCAAATCCGATTTTAAAAAGAAGTAAATACAACTTTAAAAATATAGTTTAATTAATAAAACCAATCTATACAAAATAACACTCAATCTTCCCAACAAATCTCTTATAATCCAAAACCTTTCAAAGGAGAAAAGATTATAATAATAACTCGATAGAACAAATATCTAGTATAAAAATAGGGTCTTTAATTTTGTTAAAGGATTGATTCTATTATATTTGATATAAAAGGAAAAAAGATATTCTATATAGCCTTTCTTATCAAAGAATATATATATTAAGAATACTTATAAAACATTAATGAAATCCTAATAAATATTTTAATTTATAAGATTACTAAAGTATTCCTTAAAAAATTCAATACTCTTTATATAATAATCGATTCAAAACGGGAAATAACTATATAGTTCAATAAATTGAAAATAGAGAAATACATACCCTTCTCCACCTTCTATATTAATCTAAAATATTTAGAAAAACAATACTATAAATCTAATAAAGAAATAGTTCTAATATTAAAACAAAAAGTGTTGGAACACGTGACCTAACGTGATCGGAGATCACGTTTCACCCCACTCTTGCATTATATATAAGAGTGGGATGATGGCAAATATATATAAATAGTAAAACCCTTTTTCCAAAAGAGTAGATAAATAAAATTGAATACAAATTATACCTATACTTATAACTACCCCTTTCGAGTCTATCCAATATTGATCAATAATTAATTTGATTCAATTACAAAACAATAAATATAATAATTTCAAGAAATTTATTTTTGATTCAATTTAAAGATATCTATATTATTTATACCCTTGTATATATTATATAATTCAATCATTATATAATATCTTTCGATATTATATATTTAATAAAATAATTTTTTCTATTTCAAAAGAACTTCTATATATTATTGATCCTGAATTATAGGGATTGTTCCTTAATTCAAAGTCATCAATTATTATTGAAAAAGAGATAAATAATTCTATTATAATATAGCTAGTTTATATTCAATATTAAGGATATATTAAAGAAATCTTTTGGATTGATTATTAAGATTAATTCGAAAATTAATTTGAAAATATATTCAAAACGGTGAATAAATATACTTTTAAGATTCTTTGTATTTATTTGATGCTATATAGTTTTCAAATCAGATAAGCATAAGGAAGTATTGGATATATTAAAACTTTTTTAAAGCTTTTAGATTAAAAAGAATTATAATCTATTATTAATAATATTTAGAAAGAGATGCTATAAATTCGAAAGCAATATCCAAACAAATTTATAATATTCCAATTATTTTTTGTTAAGTCAATTGAAGGTAATCAAGATCTTCGAATATTATAATTATTTAGTTTAATCAATCTATTTAACCTTTTTAAAGATCTATATGATTGTATTTTGCTATATATTGGAGAAATCAGGTAATTATACTTTAATTATATATCTGGACTATTTTTTCAAGATAATAAAGTACCCTTTAGAAACAATTCCGAATGGAATCTTTTATTAAATCTTATAAAAATATATATCAATATGGAATTGTAATATAATAGAAAGGAGTAACGTGGTTCATATGCATGTGGGCCATATCACTATATGGGCCACTTTCATTTCAATTCATATATTCAAATCTATATTATTCAATAACTATTAATTCAATTAATTGAAACTTTTAAGAATCTAATAATCTAGGGTTTATTATATTATTTTAATAGGTTTTTATATTATATTCTATCAATCTATATTTATTATAATATTAATTAGAATTCCCTTCCTTATTAGAGTTTCTTTTATTTTGATATTTATTATATCGAATCTGAATATTAATCTCTTTCTGAGATAATATATCTATTATATTTTGTTTAGTGAGTACTCCTCTATATTGTAATTAAATCTTTTTTATATATCAATATTAATTTAATATCTTATTTGCTTTTCGAAGTATATAGTTTTCTATATCTAAAAATATATCCCCAATAATATTTCTATATATAATTGCTATTATCTATTCTCAATTATCTAATTATATAGTTTTAATTCTATTAAATCTCTTAAAACTAGTAATAATTATATCAGTATTTATAATCCTTATTATAAAACCAGTTTCATCGAAATTCTATAAATCGTAATCGAGAATACCAAATTTGACTTATATATTCGAAATAAATCGGAACCAATCCTTAATAAGCTTAGAATCCTTACAAAAAGCTTTTTAAAAATTATAAATATAATTGAAATATATTTTTAGTTCTATATATTATTTTGTGAATCGATATACCTATTATTTGTTAACCTTTTTTGTATCTTGCAATTCAAGAATATAATTAGCTATATCTTTTATCGTTTTATATTTAGATATAAAACCTCTCGAATATAGATTAATTATATATCGAATAATAATATCCTCTTCTAATTCTAAAAGATTATAGAATTTGTATCGATATTTGATATAGAAGATAAATTCATTTATTCTATATTGAATTGTAATATATAATATATTATATATTCTAATAGCTTTTCGAATACTTAGTTTTTTATCTTTTTATATAGCCTCGATAACCAAAACAAATTATACTTCTTTATTCATAATTTCTATAATAAATGATTGATATATTATATATTGAATTAAGTATATATGAATTGAGGTGAAAGTGGCCTATATAGTGATATGGCCCACATGCATATGAACCACGTTATAACTTTCTTAATCAAAAGCTTCAGATCTTTTATAATATATATTTCAAAGTTGATTTTTCTTAAAGTGATTATAGAAATGTATTTTTATTTATATTCAAAGATTAGATTTTATTCTTTTATTACAAAAGATTTATTAATTGAAACCTGGAATTCAAGGAGATAATTGTATTTATATAATTCCATTTCGAAACAAAAAAGAGATATCAGAAATATCTGATCAAATGGAGAAATATGATATTATTATATATTATTCAAAAACATCTAGATAAAATGTTATTAAAACAATTGGAAAAACTATTTTTCGATTTGAGAACCTTTTAATAAGGTCTTATAGGCTTTTATTAAATCGAAATAATATTCTGTAATCAATTTATGAATATATACCGAGATATATTTGAATACAGTTATATATTATTCAAATCAATAATCTCTTTCGAAAGTTTATATACTGAATTGCAAACTGTAATTGGTTATACTATATAAATGAATATAGAATGAATTTATATAGTAGAATAAAAGGAGAAAGACCTATTGGGTATAAATATCTATTGGATTGATTATATATATAGTGGTTGGAATCTATATCAAGGCTGAGATCAATATCGATATTCGAATCAAAGAGGTAGAGGTAATATTAGACAAGGAAAATCAATATATTTCAAAAATCAAAATCGAAATATAATTTAAAAATATTTTTTATATAAGAAACCAGGATATTAGTCTACAAATCATACCTCTAAAAAATGAAAAGCCTGATTTGAATAATATCTTTAAAGTAATAATATAAATAATGATTTCCAACAATTTCTATCTATATATAAAGAAGAACCTGATTTTGATAAAGATAAAGAAAACAATACAAAAAATAACTTTATCGATTTTCTACTTGATCAATTATAGATTATAGAATACTCAAATTACTTTATTTAGATTAAATAAATTGATAGGGTATATATAGTTAAACTTTTGAATAGATAAGTCTTTATATATAGATTATTAAAGTATAATCTATTTTCTCAAAAAGATATTGTTATATTTATTATTATTAATGAAAGATTCCAATTTGATAATCGATATTCGTTGATAATCTTCCAAGGAATCATCCCAGATATAAATACTTCAGGTATATCTATAATAGGATATCAGTAAATCGAGGCTTTGGAATAGAAAAAGAATATAATATCAAATTCGGGAAAGGTTCAATAATATTATAAGGTAATATTATTATATGTATTTTTATTAGAGATATTACTTTTGCAATTGTTTTAGCAAATACTTCTTTTCTGATGTATATTTAAGATATAAATCGATTGAATATTATATTCAATAATCTTTCCAATGTATTATATTAAGGTTTTAAAACTATTTTTATTATACAAAAATAAGGATATCTATTTTTATTATTAGAATAGAAGGAAGAAATGGCTATATATAATTATTTGATTGAAATCGAGTTTTGTTAAATCTATTGATATTTTGGATATCTTTTTATACAAAAACCTATGAGTATATTAATTCGAATTGGATATATAGATATTAATTTTCGAATTATTGAAAAGTTGAATAAGTTCTATAAGTATTATCAATTTTATATAAAGTTATTAGAAAGATTCAGATTTATAATCAAAAATAATATTGAATTTAATTATTTTATTATCCTTGATATCTTTTATTTGAATAATAAATCTATACTTTATATAATCAATAAAACTATTGTATTTAATATAATTCAATTTATTCAAGATATATTTACAAAAATAGTTTGGAATACAATATAGAAATACTGAATTAATATATATTTAAATCCTTTAAATTATATTTCCTATAATATAAATATAAATTTTATATCAATTAAATTCCAATAGAATACTAAATCCTTTCAAATTGAAGTTTGAGAAATCTCTATAGAAACTTATAATACAATTAGTAAAATTGAACGATTTTATATATTTATATAAAGAGTATACAAAATTTTCAAGAAAGAATTGAAAAATGAAAAATTAAATAAAGATTCGATTCTTCAAATAACTATAAAGGCTATTAATAATATTATAGGACTAAATAGTCTCATATCTATTTTTCTTATTTTCAATATATATTCCTGAATCACTTTATATAATTCTTTATTTCAATTTATTACAAAACGAATTGAAGTATATCGAAAAGTGATTAAAGAATTTTGAGAGATTTAAATAAAACATATAATTCAGGATACATTAATAATACAAAATGATTCTAATATATATGAAATATTCAATCTGCCCTTCAACTCCAATATCTATATATATATATATAAAGAAAAGACTGGATTAGTCCTTATTATTTAATAACAATCAATAATTAGATATATATTATACAACTATCTTATAGTCTAATAGAATTCTATATAATTGTAATCAAACTATTTTATAAACTTCCAAATAAAAATATTTTGAAAGATAAAATTATAACTTTATTCTAACAAAACAAAATTGCTATTCAAAATTTCGAAATCTAAGGAATAGGAATATAATCTAGTTCTATTATAAATACTTCCAAAATACAAAAAACACGATTAATATCTAAAAAAGAAAGAGAAATAGAAATAATCACTTTAGTCGAATAGATAACTATATATATAGAATTGCCTAAAATTATACCTCAAAACAATATTCTGAAATTCTTAAATGAATATAATCAATTAATAGTAGTGATTTGGGATAAGCTAGATTTGAATAAAATCTTTATTATAAAAAAGAAACAAAAGATATTGGATTTAATAATCGAGCTATATACAAAAGGGATTATTATAACAAATAGAAAACCTTTTAAGTTTTTATAAATTCAAGAAATTGATAATTTGATTATTTACAATATTTTTGAATTCATTAAATTTGATTTATTTATATATACTAAAAGGCTATTCAATTCATAACTAATCAATAAAATCAAAGATTGTATTACCAAATCACTATACAAAAAGTCAAAATTAGTTATATAGATATACAATAATCTAAACAAAAAAGCTATTTTGATTCAAATACTTACTATTTAAAAATCAAATCAGCAAATCATTATAGTATTAGTATCAATATTAACAAAAATAGGAATCACATTAATAGTCCGAGATATTATACAAATATATATACAATCAAAAACATTATTGAATTATATTATTCTAATAAAACTTCCAAAAGAATTGTAAAAGAAATACTTTGAAAATATGATTATAATAATGAAAAAACTATTATATAGTATTATTGAAATAGGAATCTATTAATAAACTATATATTGAAAATACTATCAAAAAAAACTGAATATAATAATATCATTATATAACCTATATTTATTCATTTCGAATTTAAAGAATATACAATTCGGAATTATTGGAATATAAACAAACAATACTTTGATTTTAATAGATTCAAAGTTTTTTGAATTAGAAAATACTGAATTGAAAAGTATCAACCTTCTTACAAAACCTAATAAATATTTTTCGAATAATATACCCTTTATCTTCAATAGGTATATTATATAAAAGAATAAAAAGAATATAATACTAAATCAAAAAAATAAAAATAAAAAGATTCGAAAAGTTATAATATCAAATTAATATCGAAAACAACGAACCCAAAGAGCCTATATTACTACAATTTGTTAGTTAGAAGTATTATATAATCTATCAATAGCAGTACAATATCAAAAACCCTCAAATAAAAATATTAAAGCTTTGAATAAAAGATTGATTTAGTAAATTCAAAATATTAATTATGATTTATAATTCATATCATTATTAACCAACTATATAAAGCTTTTTATATTCATCAATAAATTATTTACAAACAATAAAGATTTAAATAATCAAATTGAATTTGTAATCGTTTTAACAAATAAATACCTCTCAGATAAAAATATAATCGAAATAAAAGACAATATCATTTACTACAATAATACAAAAAACAAAAGAATTATATACAATATATTAACTTCAGAAATCTATAGGATAATAATCGGTATTGATATTAGTCTTGCAATACAATCAACACTCCAAATAATCACCTCCCATCTCAATCTTTATAATATTCCTATTATTATATATACAGATTCATATTTATTATATAAATATCTTATTAAAGTAAATATTACAAAGGAAAAGAGATTAATAATAGATATAATAGCCTTACAATAATTATACAAACAAAAAGAACTAAACAAAATACAATAAATCAATAAACAAAACAATATAACTGATACTATAACAAAAGTTGATTCAAATAAAGCCCTAGAGAAATTTATTAATTCAAATAAAATAATTATATGAATCGAAGAATAAATAAAAAGAAAAAAGAATATAAAGATCTAATTGATTTTCATATTAATAAATTAATAATTGGGATAAGGAATTAATGATATTTGATTTTATTTTAGATTTAAAATTATATAATTTTATCGAAAAAGTTTTTAATAAACAATTCTTTCCAATAAACCAATAAAAGATATACATATATATCAATTAATAATAATAGGATTATTAATAATATTAATAAATAGATACAACCATATACTAATATATTTTAATGTTACGGGAGCTGCCTCTAGGGTCACGTGGAAGTGTCTAGAGATCTCT
>JBBMOJ010000719.1:0-14303 GCA_038090695.1 Sclerotinia spermophila | reverse complement strand
TTTATTTATTTATTTATTTATTTATTTATTTATTTATTTATATTACTTAATGTTTATAGTAAACCTCCCTAGGGGTATTCAAATGTACTACGAAAATGGATTAATTTATAAAGTGAAAACTCCAACCAGATATAGCAATTTATCTTCAAGGCTAAAAGCTATTCGCCCCTCTATAGATACAATCTGGTTCTGTTTCAAAAAGGATCGCCTATATATTGGTATCTTCGGGTAGGGCTCAATCCCCTAGTATATATAGGGGAATAGAAAGCAGATTCCTTTTAGAAAAGAGGAAAGCAATAGGATATAAATAGATAGCTAAAGTTCAACTGTAAGTAAGAACACTTTCAACCATCTGAGATGCCCCAGGGCCAACATCTATGTCATGCAATCATAAAACAGACAAACCAAACTGGAGTTTACTCCTAACAGGGGTGTTTACACTTCCTACCAATTTTTTGCCGAATTCTTTTTTAACAAAATGGCAAGCTGAACGTGAATCAAAAGCTCCGCGACTTACTAATTAATCAAAATGTAGACGTATCCTTAATATCAAGACGCCTCCAAATGCTGTACCTCTATTCTGGTGAGATAATGAATTATAAAGCTCTACACTTGAGTCCATACACTTTAGTCCGCTGGAGACTTTCCAAAAATCTCCGTAGGGCTAAATATTAGGGAGCATGCTAAAGTGGGTCGATAACTCGCTTGTCATTGATACCTAAGGCATCAACGCGTGAAGCGATGTAGCCCAAGAACATTAGTACTCGCAACTGAGTTAAGTAGGACTAGAGTTGCTCTTAGAAGATGCAGCTTGTTCTAATTACTATTTGAATAGTAATGCATTGATAGTTGTCAGTAGTGTAGTCATAGCGGCATTAGACCGCATTTACAAAGTATCTAATCATCGTAACTTATTCGCTACCGAGCGCTCCATTTTTTTTATAGCCCTAGACATCAGGGTTAGGAACTTGAGTCTGATGGTCATCGAAGTGTTCACCGGTATCTAAGGAAGATCACTGAGGAAATAAAAAGTGGTCTATAGCTATATTGCGTATGATTCTACGCAGCAATGTCACAAAAACCATTGTTGACATCCGAGTAATGCAAGGGCCTAGGACTTCTACAGGGGAGCAAACTCCGGGTTTCGTTTCTCGATCATTTTTTGTATAAGAAGAGACTTAGATGATCTGTATAGGCCGGTCTAAGCATCTATGAATGGAACTGGAAGACCCAGTCACTGTGCAAACTAGTACCGGCAAGACCAAATTGTAATCTTTGATGTGATATATCTTGAACTTCAGCCGGGCCATATACAGTCAATGGTCACAGTATTCAAGAATCACAAGTGATAGCAGTGCATCGTGAATGATAATCTTTTGATTACATGTGCGACGAAAGGACAACCACACCATTATATTCCTCCATCCAAAGCTAAGATCTAACGCATCAAGATGCTATAAACACTCTAGTTCAATCGAAAATGCCCCTATAACTCCCTAGTTCTTTTTATGGCCGCTCTGCATCTCATCAGATCAACCAGCAATTTTTTCCGCTCCTCAACCAAGGGAGTCCGGCCACGAGGGGGATCGCCTCGATTTGCTCTCCTTTGTCTCAGTCAATTCGTATCGAACGCCGCCGGGACCATCGATGGTGTCGAAGGTGAAAGACTTCATATCAGCGTTGTGGAAACAATTCTTGTTTGGGAAGTAAGCTTGTGCTATAAGGGATCAGGTTAGTTCAGTTTGGGTAGTAGGCAAGACTTTAGAATAGGAGACCTTGTTGTATTCTGGTTGAAACAGAAGGCTGGAAAGCATTTGCGAACCATTTGGAAGATTGTATAACAGAACAAGTTTTACTCTACTAAAGAGTTCCAGTGCGAGAATACAGAACGAAGAACTTACTGCTACCACCCAACTCTGCCTCTAACAATGCTTCCAGAAAGTTACTATGAGATACAATTGCTATCTCGTAGGGCTCATAGTATTCGCCGCATTTGGGGAAATCACCATCTCTAGCATCAGAGATTATTCCACGACGAGTCAACTCTTGCACATTCCTAGCAATTTTAAAGAGTGATTTCTTGACATCCTCTGCTCTTGATTCGTCTTCATACGTCTCTCTGTTGAACTCCCAATCAGATTTGATGAGGCTGAAGTTGATTATGCGACCCCATTTTTCTAAGAGTACAGGTAAGGGAGAGCCCGTGCAACAAGGGATAGAACCCCATTCTGAGAAAACAAGCATTAGTCAATGTTCAAAAGCAACGGAAGTGGGATATTCTCATACCACGAAGTGCGTCCCAGGCTGATGTTTGCACGGATGCATCTTCCATCAATTCCATCAGATCCCTGAATGCAATTACAGTCGTTTCAATTGTGCGGGTCATGGGAGAGCAATAGATCTGCTGAATATTACGGTGGGATGCGAGAAGATCCCTCAGTTTCTCGCACTGCTGTCGGCCATCTGGTGTGAGCTTAGGATCTGGCATTTCAGCACGTTTTTTATAGTCTCCCACATTGCACCATGCCTGTCAATACTGGTAAGCCTTGATTTTGGATTGATTAGATAGTAGGGCTCATGGTACTCACTTGTCCGTGTCTTATAAAATGGAATATCACACGACGATCGGGGCGGCCTTCTGGTGCAGGGCTTTTGTGTCTATCTAGATCGTCTGATAAAATGGTAGATAATCCTAGAGGCGTCGCATAGGCTGAGACATGGTCTACATGAGACACTTCTGTTATGATATTTAACTCCATAGTCTGTGTATTGTCTATCAGTTGTCCCTTTGGCTAATTCTAGTTTCAAAGTATATATTAACTATGGAACAAATGAGGTGAAAGATGACTCTCCACTAGAGAGGTCGATATAGAAATGTGTAGAAGTTCAGGAAATGTTGCAAAGCTTGAAAGACCACGAAGGAAATTGAACTTCTATGGTAGAAATTTCTGTGAAATGGAAGTCTTCAAATAAGCATTCTATTGGTACAGTGAACTCTTAGCGTCAGTCGCTTATTGCTTTTGGTGTGAGGAGATGGATATATACATAGTATCATTCATAGAAAACTGGAAGTCATCTAAAAAGTACAACACACTCCACAAATCTCTAACATTGACCAGTTCGAATAAACTAGCACGGGCTGACATCCCTAGAGAATGGGTATTTACAAAGAAATGTGGGCATCACGTCGACCTTTTCGAAAAGTGAGGCCGTTCGAGAAGTGCATACTGCATAGTGAATAGTATCAATAGATATACAATTCTGATTCATGGCGCATATTGGAGGTCAAGTGTATCATTAACGGAACAGACCATTTTTTAGATGACTGGTAAGCTTTTAATTGCTGATATAATGCAAATATAAACAAAAGATATATCGTGTGGTGAGATGAATCCATTGGGTCGATAGGCACCATAATGGCATTCGTGTATAATTCGAAACATTTTTTATAGGACAATCGTCAGTCCGGATCAAGTATTGTGGTTATGGGCATTCTGCGATGAAAGCTGCTATATAAGGGAGAGTACACCACCTTACTACCTGGTTTTCAATATCGATTTGTACTTATGGATAGATAGTACCTTCGAGGGCATTTGCTTTCTCGGGCGAGACCGTGCCCATCAAAGCTGGCATAGATTGTACTAGACTCGATACCAAATTTTGCACAAGAGAAACCCGATAAATCAATGGCGGTGAAATGAAATTTGGGAACAGAGACAATCCTTATCCTCAACAGTATGATTGAAGTTTGCTCTAAGACTCTTGGCAAAGATAGAGATTGAATACCTGTTCAATGCCAGAGAGCTGTGGGACTACTGTGAATACAATCACATTGGAGTCAATGAGATTAGGCCATTGGGTGTAGCTGGCGGAGACTTTAGACGGTAGACTCGTAGTCCCACCTTTATTGCTTGATTTCAAACTACAGCCGCTCATAGAGAAAGCTGAAAACTTCACATATGATCGTGTGTCAAGGCTTTTGCCATAAATAAAACATCATGAAGCCTGACATAACTGAGTGGATAGATACTCAATATCGTAGAATAAAATTTTGCCTATGTACCGAGAAGTACGAACGCAAAGCTGCCTCCTTGAAGTCCCGCGTAAAAAGAAACCCTTGCTTAGAATAGCTTGCAGAAATAAGCTCCAATACCATCCTGAACAGTTGCCAACTCATAGCGAACCATATTGCAATCAAGCTCACACGGTACCATTCTCTGTATAATATCCCCTCAAACTCAGAGAATCAGATCGTAATCCTCGCCCGCATTCTTTATTCCACTAAGAGACAAGCCATTCAAAGCCGACATCAACGCTTGCTCGTCCCTAAATTGTCTTTCTCTAAGCCTCGCAGTACGTGCCTGGTATTCTTGCTGATACATTGCCTGCCAATCTGCGGGGGCCAGTCCATTGCCATAGATATCCACCTTCTCGTCTGCGTTTGATCTGGCAGCATTGTCGGCATCAGCAAGCCTTTTCGTGTCCCCAAGCTTGCGACGTTCCATAAGATATTCCATGTGGTCCAGTTTTCCTTCTTTCGGCTTCCTGGTCCTACGCTTCTTGACGGCTCCTTCCAACGCCTTGGCTTTATTGTTGTTACCACCCTTGTTCTTCTTCTTCTTTTCTTTCTTCGGCTTCGTATTGGGCGCGTTGATTAAGGATTGGTCCGTTTTTTCTCGTTTACGTTGCTTCTCGACGGAGCTCTCGCGACTTGCTTTGGAAATAAGATTTTCAGGGATGAGTCGCAAGTTTCTCCGATCATTTGGCAACCTCGGTCCTATGAAGTCTTCACTTTGGCATTCGAACTTTTTGCCTTTGTTGATCGCTTTGTCAGTGGCGGACTGAAGTGCTCGAATTGTCGGCTGTAACATGCGTGCCATATCAGCTTGTTGCTGAATTTCGCCGGTATTGATAGATGAGTGTGGATTCCGCCTCGCACGGCGGGCTTTGGGATTTCTTATGATATCAACCGCGGGGTGATCAAGACCTGACATGTCAACGTCATTTTGCGCATTATTGTATCCTAATTTAGGCGTCAGATGAATAAATATAAAGGTTTTGACTGAAGTGTTATCTCACCAGAGGTGCCGTTAGAGACCTTGAGAGTCTGCAGATTGATCTTAAGAGAAGCAGTTTTGACTCTGTTGCTGTCAGGATCGTGATCGGCATACTCTGCTTGTATCTGAACAGAACTGCCTTCCATGTTTTGAAATGGAAACATGGATGAAGAAAATTGTTTCTCAAAAATATCCATAATTATATCCCAAGCAAGTGCATAAGATGGTGGATAGCTCTTGAATTTGTAAGGTTGATGCGGAAGCAAAAAACAATTGAAAGGTCAGTTTACTGTTTGCTTGTTCTAAAATGGCTCGCTTATTCAAGCAACGGCAGCGAAACTTCCGTTGCCATTCACTTTACATGTTTTTTGATATCAATGACTCTGTGTGTGAGAGTGAAGACTAGAGTGCAAATATATGAAGCGATGATCATGATGTTCTCTTCTGTTTTCACCAAAACCATGTGAAAAATGTTCCACTTGGACAACGTCAGGTGCTCCAAACACCATAAAAGTTAACGATAAATAAATAATCTGACTTGATATAGCTGACCTTGAAATTTTCTGCCGTTGTTTTGACGCTCTTGTGGTGCTCAGATAGAGAAGAAACACACTGCAATCTTCTTCAAATGAGCAGATCATCACCTACTATCCGTGGCAAGGCATCTCCTCAATGAACTTCACAAAACTTTGCTTTATCAACGAAAGAACCGGCCACTGCATCCAAAACTACACATTGATTTCAACATAAGCCAAAGTCAGGTAGTGCAAGTTAATTGTCCCCAGTCTGCAGTGATGGGCTGCAGTAGGTATTTGTACCAACCCGTCGGTAAGGATTTATTGCATCCGCATTGGAAAGTTGTTATGTATATGATGGAGCTTTATGGGTAATGACTCAATACTATTGCAGGTAAGAGCTGATGACAGTGGTATATGGTGGTATACAATGGGAAATCACACGATGTTGGATCGATGAAGTGAGGTCAAACTATGCATATCGCCGATCCACTAACGCCAATCTTATCTAATCTTTTACGCATTTTCGAAACAGCACAACACTCTACCTCCACCATCATCCCAACGCCAAGGTCTGGATTCTTTGATTTTCCTTGGACCCTAACATTGGAGGGGACGATGGTACGACCCTCTAGCAACAAAGCTACGACTTGCAAATGTGTCCAGGCAGCATGGTGAACGGATGAAGAGCGTCGGTCCTCATGAACTCGAGATTTCAACAGTACTTTTCAAGGAAGCAATCAATGTCCGTTATATTTGGGTGGAATGAAAACAACGAGGTCTCACCCTCCTCAATTGCCAGGACTGAAAGAAATGCCGATCGGTCAATCGTTTCAGCATACAAGACGCGGGAACAATAAGAAGACGAACTATGTCTATGATATTAATAGACTGATACGAGCAAAACAGCATTACCAACTGATGAGCCCGATGAGCGCGCCGCAATTAAGACTCGACCTGGACTAAAAGATCAGAGTCCCATACCATAGCTGTCATCAAGAGACAGCTGGAAATAGACCATGATAATGAAAGGGCTGCGAGGTTGACAGCGTGTCTGAGGTACCAAAAAAGAAACATCTCGTTCTCTTGTTGAAAGAATAGAAATTCCATCTCCATCGTATATCAAGGCTCTAGGAAATATACCACCATCCAACGAACAACAGGAATTACGAATCCTTCTCAGACCATAACAAGGTCGTTATAATTTTTGATTAGGTTTGCACTTCTAGTCGAAGGGATTATCACGAGACAGGAAAAAGGATGGGTTTTGCAGAAGTCGACTACCTGCAAGGTGTCTTTTCTACTTGGATTCTCAGAGCCTCGTGATGATTTTTTAAAAGTGTAACATGGTTGTTCGTCCGCTGCAAAATCCCACACATCGCAAGTGCTGTTGGTCCGTCTTCCCGATGTGTAATGTCAGTTTTCGTTTCAAGAGAAAATTATTTCCTGATATTTGCCGATGATGTATGATTACTGCTCGTGTATGAATAGCGGGCAGAAGTCAATGCATTTCACCGAGAGCAGGACGATGGAAAGCTAGAAAGGGGGCTCATGATTTAGAGAAGATCTGGAGCTCGTGATGCAGCAAGAGAATGGAATGGAGAAGCGGAAAAAGAATGGCAAAACCTGCTGATATGTAGGGAAGTTTGTGGTAATCAAAGCGACGAAAGTAAATATGAGAATGACCTTCTACCCAACCGACCGTAAGAGAAGCTTTGTTTTAAATCATCATATTGAGAATCCCTTTATATATACATGTGACTGATAGCAACTTTCGGACTCTCAGCATCTATATGAGAAGCCTTAAGGTGTCCGTAGAAAGGACACCGTTCAAGTTCTCCAATGCCTGTCAATGCCGGAATATTCTGTATTTTCAAAGGTCCATTAAATGGAGAGAAGCTGTATAATCAATAGATATTGATAGGCGGAAAATCAAAACTACTTGTCTTCATCGTCGATTGGTGGTATCACCACACTAAAGGGAAGTTGTAAATACGATGGAGGGTTAGCGCAAAGAATTTGTGGGGAATGTATGGACCATTCGTACCCCATTTTACATGGGAGTGTGGCTAGCCTTCTCAAGAATGACCTACGCGAGCATGAAGAACCCTGAGAGAAGGTATCAATATTGATTCCTTGAGGCGGAATTAGATGGAGATGATCGAACCTCTTCATGGAGATATTGTATAAGTCCGGGGCTTTACTCAAGATGTGGCGCGACTGCCTCAGCTGTGTTCATCAACTTCTATGTTGGACTTGGGATGTATCTATACACGCATATTTATTTAGTGGCTCTTTCCTCGTCTCAGATCCTCTTAATACTCGTCATCAAGCTGAAGCTCACGCTCTCGGGCTGGCGAACAGGGGAATTAGCGTTATTGCCATCCGTTTGGCAGCATGGGTTTTTGGAAGAGGTGGAAGTAGAGTCAAAATATTCATGGATATTTCCAAACAGGCCGGTGAAGTGACCTGTGTAGATGGAGGGGGGAAAATTGCACGACTACTGTTTATGTTGATGATGCGGCGCGGCTTTACTTGCTAGCTGCTCAAAGTACAAATTCAAGAGAAATATTCAATGCTAGTTCGGCTACTAATGTTATTTTTCTCCAGATTTGGGAAACTATGGCCGCGGCATTGAATGGCCGTTGAAACAACTTTCTACAGAAGATGTCATGGCCAAATTGAGCCCGTTTATCACAAAATTTATCTCGGTAGAGAATAGGGCAACGGGAGCGAAAGCTACAGTACTAGTCAACTCCTGTTTAGTCAACCCACTTTTCACACCAAAATTCATCATCTTTATATATCTATATCTTTATAATAAATAAATTGAAATTAATTGTATTCAATTTGATAGAATGTTTTATACTAATAATTACTATTTTCAAAAGTTTATTAATTTCAAAAATTTATTGAATGAGTTATTCAAGTTCAAAGTTTAGGGATTTTGAAAATTTCAATTTTCTCCGCAAAAATTATACAAAAATCATCAAAATAATCTTTATCAGATTTCAAATTCAATTATATCATCTAAATAGAATTCTAAAAATTATCTATAAATTTTAAAAGATTTCTCTATTTCGAATTATATAAACTTCAAAATTTTAACTTTATTTTTATATTACTAAAAATTATAATACTTTGTTGAAATAAGTAAGTTTTGGTGCAAAATAGCCTTCGGCTAAACAACAGTTACTGGTTACTATAGAAGTATGTTGAGGTGGAAGCCGAGCGTATTCAGTATATTGGAAGAAATTCGTTTGGCAGCTCTTGAAACCTAGAAGATTTTGAGCATATCCGAGAATTTTTCATAGAGGAAGTGTAACGAGCAGGTGACTTCTCGCGGAAAATCCTCTTTAGACATTTTCTATGTCAAGGGACGGACCCACACAAACTGAAAAAGAGTGAGTGATGCGATTGATAGACTAAATTCATGGTAACATTAGATGCCAAGATCATGTCTTTATACCTGGGATCTGGCAGTCAGCTCCATACCCAGCTCCGCGGCTGCGCATGGGGTACAAACGCCAAACACTTGCACTTATTTGTGTTCCTATGATGCTGAAAAATGGAAGATGTTTGACAAATGAGTCATGATTAGTTCGTTCAGCTTCATACCATTTTCTCTAAGACCAATGCATTCTCCGATCCAGGGTGGAGGATCATATGGAGAACGCTCACTGCAAGTCGGGTTTTGACATTATCACTCTTGGGGAAGTAAAGCATTGTTGAATCTGTATTCCCGCTCTTGGGTTGATGATTTTCGTATATCAAGGACCATTTACACAGGAAGTTCTAATAATCCCATCCAAATTCCCGCACATCTGCTTCATTTTTGCATGATTCGGTAAGCAAACAGCTAATTGACCATGGCACATTAGACAATGACGCGCCAGCGGTTATTTGCAGCAAACTTTGAACAATTACTCCTCTTAAAATTCAAATCGTAAGATTCAAGACAAACCTTTGACGAACGACATTGATTTTCGGCATTAATATCCTCTTTTTCTCTACTGAATATAGTCTTGTTCCAGATTATAAAGCAACCATAGTTTGATGACTAGTTCCTAGTTGATTCTTCTGGGCAAACCTCCCATCCAGGCGTTTTGGTTTATCACGCGGTCATTTTCTATTAGTTTTTCTTTGCTGGACTCAAACACCTTTATGGCCTTCTAGAAACTAATTTTGAGACTGAGTAGAACATTCGGCTCGCTTCGGGTTAACAAAACAACACACACATGATACGTCACTATGTACAGATATGCTCATATCTGAGATGGTTCACTTGATTAAGAAGCGCTGTTTTATATCTTCTGTCTCATGTTTCATTACAAAGAGTTCAGATGACTACGATCAGTATTACCAATGAGCAATAATAGCAAGCATGCGACGCAACATGAGTGATAAGCAAATGATTAAACTATAACAATCAGTTTTACAATTTTATTCTTACTCTTGTACCTATAATCCGTATATCTAGCCTCACTCCCCTAATAGATCTGAATTCTACTGCGCCTACTTCTCAGATATATATGGAAACCCCATCTGGAGCACCGTTCGCACACAGTAGCATGTGGATGTTTCAAAAACCCCCTGTGATTGAGAACGCCAGGGTGGTTGGAAGAAGCTTAGCTAGATAAATAGATATAGAGATCATATTTCTAACTTGGTTCCTCATTCAGCAAAATATATTGAAGTGAAGTAGGGCTCTTTACAACAGACGATTTGGCTAAAACTAAATTAGATTTCTAATTTACAGGCTACTGATTTATTTGTTTTCGGTGAATCAAACAGACACCTAGAACAATATGATCAGGGTTTTCACCATGGTTCCAGAAGTCAAAGATAATGCCAATGCGAAGATGACAAAAAGGACTCAAGAACCACAGTATATATAATTGTCATGGTTTTGTACCATTACTTCAATAAAAATAATATTCTGGATATCTTTAGTCCTGAGCAGAATAGTTAGACTGAAAGGAATAATCAGAAACCTAGGGCTTCCCACAAGTTATATCCCGAAATTCAGTACAACTAACTTGGGCTCAGTGTGACCAGTTGATCATTTCTCACCTTCGAAGTCAAGTTGGAGTATAATAATTCACCCAGCAACCACCAATTCACCAAAGTGTTAAAGTGGCATCCACTAGAAAGCTCGGGGAATTACCTACCCCTACCCCGCAATTAAGATTGCTGCTAGTGCTGTTCGGAATTGTCGATATGGTTCAACTCTTTCTTGAAACCAATACTCTTAATCCTTTACAACAACAACAACAACTTTAAGAAGATAATTCCTTCACAGAACTCTTGTACTATCACTGGGTTGTCTATTCACAGAAGTTCTTCATTCTGTCTCGTTTTTTCTGCAACAAAAATTTTCACTCCATCACATACCTTGCATTATTTCATCTCTTCATAGATAATTTCATTATTGAATCATGTCTTCCAAAAGAGATAGAAAAAACCCACGTCAATTAGCAAATTCCTTTGATTCAGAGTCTATCGACGATCAAGAGGCTACTATCTATGAAGAGCCTTATCATGAGGCAGAGACTGGCGCCAATGAAGACGGTTATCTTAATCATCCTTTATTTTCCATCCCCGAACTTCGTCCTTATCAAGCACTTAACTTTGGTCCAAGGCTTCCGCAAAATGCAGAATTCTTTCAGCAAGCCGACTCCCGTCAAAATACACCACCATCTCTCCAAGCAGGTTATTCTACTGAAACAGGATCTCGTCTAAATCGAGGATTCTCTCACAATGCAGGGACTCCCCAAAATTCAGGGTATCACCGTGTCCTGGAAGCTGCTCGCGACCAGGGTACTCCTCTCATGGATTGCACAACCCTTGAGCAAGCCTGTCAACGGTATCCAGAATTTCGTCCAGATGCTGCGAGCCATGCTATGCCTCCTCCTCTCACCTCAACGCCTTTACCTCGGCAAACATGGATGACTGAGAGAGATTCTTCGGATACAAATTCCTTAATGGAGGCTGATTCCATAGCTTTGACTACCGAGCGGGGTTTGCGATCTCGGCTCAACAGACCACCATCTATGCCGCACTCAGAAGATGAATTCCCAGATGATCATTTTTCCCATACTCAGCTACTCCGATTTGCTGAAAGTGTTCACAATTATGTTTCTGGCCTCCATAACGCCGCTGTGCAATTGATAGCCTTTCGTCAACAATTTGGGTTTCAACAATACTCACATCAGATATCTGGTTATGCTCAGGAGCAATCTTCTCCAGAGCATGCTAATCAAATAGATGGTGCCTTTGGCCAACAGTTCCCACAAACTCCTTTCTCTGATGAGCTAGCTCATACCACACAGGATGACCCGAACGCCTTCAATTATTCGAGTCCTCCCGAGCAATTCTCTGCTAGTCCGACCCCCACTCCGCAACAAGAAGCTTCACCTGAAAACAGAGCTTCCACTCCACCACGTGTGGGTCGTCAAACTCGTAGCAAGTCTGTTACATCTAAAGTCAACAGTACTACTACTGCACGTAGAAGACGTCGTGCCAGACGCGCAGAGGACTTCGCTCCTCCACCTGGTGCAGTCACTGCTGCCGATGTTATGGCTATCCATGACAACAATATCCGTCGCAGAAATAAGCAATACAAGAAGTCTGGTATAAAACCTCCACCTCTCGATGATATCGAGCAGGACGTCGTCGACACACTTAACGAACTTGGCGTCCCGATCGACTATAACGATATGTATCTAAAAGAAGTATATGGAAAGAGAGATACGACGCTCGATGGAAGCTTGGATGAGTCCGCAGATAGCACAGTTGATACTATGGATACGGACGAAACTGTGGTACCAATGCCGACTGATATCCCCGAGGAACCAGACTTCCCAACAAGTGCTCGTTGGCGAGAACGTGGACCTGAAGGTCAAGCAAAAGCAAGATGGGCATCAGCTAGATTGCGTGCAAAGAAGAAGGTTCAAAAAACGGAAGCTTGGCTAGAAGCTACGGAAGAAGAAAGAGAAATCATGGAAATGGAAGCAGCGGATTCCCTTGTGTTCATGTAAGTTTGTAATTCAACCTTGAGGCAAGCACTCATACTGACTGAATCACAGTGCAGATCCAATTCCAGTTGGGCCAGTACCACCGCAATGTCACGAACCATGGTTACGATCGGAGAGGGCTATTCTTCTGCAAGAGATGACCGACAACAGTAAGAGGATGCATCCTACGGCCAAGAGATTGGGCGCAGTCACTGAAGCATATAACCGGCGTATGAGTTATAAAACCCAAAAAGCGGGAGAGCTGTGTATTGCAATAGGCAATGGGGAATCACGAAAGGATTCACGATTAACAAAAGACCGCATCCCTCCACATCGGACCGAAGATGCTGTGATGGCAAACCTCAATAAGTGGATGGACTTGGGTGATGTCTGCTCATGCCGACAGCATCAACGCTACCTTACCGGTAACTTCGAACGAAGTGGAGATTTCCCGTATGGCCATGCGGTCAAGAAATGCAATCCTAAAGATCGTAAAGATGATGCTTGCAATTGCGATGATCACCTTCGGGATTTTAACGGCGAGTTTCCTCCAGGTCATACGGAAAGACGGTGCAGTCATCTTCTCATCTGATCGAGCAGATGATCAATTCCAATTTCCAGGACTTGAGAGCACCCTTGTTACTAATCGAGAACTAGCAAATTAGTTCTACTTATGTAAGTTTGGCGTTTGAGCTCAAGCTTTGGGTCGATCAGTTGTTATTGATACCCACTCCTATTTGAAGGACAGAGGGGCGGTGTAGAGGTGTGATGGAGATACATGTAATCAAGATCGAGTGTAATGAGTACTAATATCGATGCTTTATTTGGTTTTCAGTAGTATCCTTTAAAGGGTTTCGGGTTCATAATGGTACATTTCAATGAGAATGGTTCGGCAACTCTTTGTTCTAGCCAGTTTGAGGTAGCGGTTGATTCTTTTGTCGAGAATCAAATATAATGTCGTATTACTTCATAGAATTCGTCAACCATTCTTGCTAGCTGTGTACCCTGATATCTGTGACCTTTGTGTGATGTAGAATCTGGCTGTATCCAGAGCCCTTCTGCTGAGCTTATAGCGTACGTGTTGTAAAGGCCCGTAGCCCGAATTTTTGAAAAGATTTTACCTTTTTGATTGAACACATATCTGCCACCGATAATTTCATTACAAAAAAGCGTATGCTCAACAGTTTTTCGTGATACCTAGTGATAATGCTGTAAAGTGACCATGAACTGAGGTTAGAATTTAGCGCCACGAAATTGTGCGCTGATAAGGTTAGCCGCGTAAATGCCGAAGTCCAAGATCGAGGTACAGGCGCGAACTTTAAACACGGACAGCAAGAGAATATCAAACTAAGATATTGACCCTCAACGAACTCGAACATCGTTTCAGACTACATAATTGATAGGGCGATGCAGTCTTTCATCAAAACCATCCAATTACATACCTCAGAGGGAAGGCTATGGAATTCAAACAGTTTCGGGATCGTTCCTAGTGGTCGCAACGGGTAGCTTGGGTAGTATAGCTGGCTATAGGTACCCGCGGTTATGGCTGGCTATAGGGATAGAAAAAGCTATCCTTGCTAATCAATGGCTGGCTATAGGTATTAGGATTTCATTTTTATAAATTAAATAACCAAAATATATATATAATAGGGATTTTTATTAATATGTTATGACGGCATCCAACATACCGAGTCACATGATCAGGAAATCACGGG
>JBBMOJ010000718.1:0-14426 GCA_038090695.1 Sclerotinia spermophila | reverse complement strand
TAATCCCGTGATTTCCTGATCATGTGACTCGGTATGTTGGATGCCGTCATAACAACTTCCACGTGACCCTAGAGGCAGCTCCCGTAACAAATATGCAATATATCAACCATTTATTGTAGAAACTATGAATAAAGAAGTACAACTCGTCTTAGCTATCGAGGCTATACGAAAAGACAAAAAACTAAATATTCAAAAAGCTACCAGAGTATATAATATACTATACACTACGATTTAGTATAGAATGAACGGATTTACCCCCTACGCCAAATATTGATATAAATCTTATAATCTTTTAGAATTAGAAGAAGATATTATTATTCGATATATAATTGATTTATATTCGAAAGGTTTTATACCCAAACACAAAGCGATAGAAGATATAGCTAATTATATTCTTGAATTATAAAATACAAAAAAGGTCGATAAACAATGGGTATATCGATTTACAAAACAACATATAAAATTAAAAACACATTTCAATCGCATTTATAACTTTCAAAAAGCTCTCTACAAGAATCCTAAACTTATTAAAAATTAATTCCGATTTATTTCGAATATACAAACCAAATTTGATATTCTCGATTACGATTTATAGAATTTCAACAAAACCAGTTTTATAATAAGAATTGTAAATGCTAGTATAATTATTATTAATTTTGAGAAATCTAATAGAACCAAAGCTATACAACTAAACAATCGAAAATAGGCAATAGCAATTATATATAGAAATACTATCGGGGATATTATATCTCCATTTTTGATAATACAAAAGCAAATATATCTTTCAAATTGGTATATAGAAACTAGTCTTCCTACAAATTGAACTATTAAATCTATAAATAATAAATAGATGAATAATGAAATAGACTTAGAATAATTGAAATACTTTAATAAATATATAAGAAATCGAATTCAAAACTAATATAGAATACTAGTACTAAACAGGCATAAAAGCTATAAATCAATATTATTCTAGAATTATTATAAGGAGAATAATATTATATATATAAATCTATTATTACATTTAAATCATTTAATTCAACCTTTTAATATAAACTATTTTAGTATTTTAAAATGAGAATATAGTACCTAAATTAAAGGTTTTATAAGAGCTTATATCAATTATATATTAAAGATTAAATTCTTTATAGCTTTCAAAATTATATATAAAAGATTAATTATAAATCAGAATATAAAATCTGGATTTCAAGGAGTAGGATTAATTCCATTTGATTTTGAAGCTATACTTTCTAAACTTGATATTCGTTTTTATATATTTATTCCTCTCTTTTTCGATTTAGATTTATAGATTTCTCGAATTCCTTATAATCTTATAAAAGCTTTCTTTTAATTAATATTAATTAAATCTCAAATAATTTGTTATTAATTAAGTTTCTCTATATTTATATTTGATATTATATTAGTTTTAATTAAGGGTATAGAAAAACTAATATATAAGAATACACTTTTAGGTGTAGAAAATTGTATATTTTGAAAAGCAAATGAGGTATTAAGTTGATATTGATATGCGAAAAAGATTTAATTATAATATAGAGGAATACTTATTGGGCAAAATGCAATAGATATATTATTTCAGAAAGAGATTAATATTTAGATTCGATATAATAAATATCAAAATAAGGGAAACTCTAATAAGGAAGGGAGTTCTAATTGATATTATAGTAAATATAGATTGATAGGGTATAATATAAGAATCTATCAAAATAATATAATAGACCCTAGATTATTAGATTCTTAAAAGTTTCAATCAATTGAATCAATGGTTATTGAATAATATGGATTTGAATATGTAAATTAAGGTGAAAGTGGCCTATATGGTGATATGGCCCATATGCATATGAACCACGTTATTCAAAGAGTAGATATTGTATCTAAATTTCAATAAATAACAATAACAATAATAAGTAATAGATAGTATCCAATAAACATGTTGTACGAGTAGATAGTAGTAGTATATCTATCAATGGAATTAAATCGAATGAGTGAATAGTAGAATAGTAGAATAGTAGAATAGTAGAATAGCATATGATGAGGTGATATAGAGAGTAATATTTAATTTGAAAAGATATCTAATTAGCTATTAGCGGATTTACATTACATTGAAAAATTCGATACTTGGGATAGATGGGAGAAGGGACGATGGAGTTTCGATACACATAAACATAAACATTTTATTCATTTTATCCATCTCCTTTCATTCAATATCGATTACGAATGCAATGCACTCATTTGCCATTGGGAATAGATGAAATTTATTTATTCGTCTAAAATCGCTGTAGGGACCTCATCCCTTCGCTAAACCACTCGAGATGAATGGTGTTCTACGCCAATCGAAACACAATCAGCGCACATTCATATCATATGGAAATGACGCTCGCATTAGTTTTGTACAGTATGCTCATTGAGCATGCGCGTATCTATTACAACCTCGCTAGGATTCTGCTCTCCATAATCCGAAGGAGCCAGGACAATTCTTCCACATCTTAATCGTACCGTCTTCACTTCCTGTAGCATATAATTTTCCGTCGGGAGAGAAACTGATGCTCCAGATTGGTCCATGATGACCTTTGTGAACATCTGAAACTGTTAGTAAGTTTATAATCAATTCGAGGTAAAGGAACATACCAAGTTCTTGATCAGAATCGAAATCATAGACCTTCGCCCATGTATCCTTAATTCCACCAGTAATATATTTCCTTTGAACAGGATGAATAGCAACGCTAGCGACTTCATAATTTAATACAACCTTCTTGATAAGAGTGTTTGCAGCTGGTCCACCATAGAAATATAAAGTTTTGCCTGCAGCAATTGACAAAACTGGTAACCCTTCACCAATATCTCCTGGTCCAGATCCAACATTGCTAAATTCGCATGAACCAATATCACCATCAACCTTTTGTTCTTGTACAACAGATTGCGTGCGTAAATTCCACCATCTTATAACCTTATCATCTGCAGCCGTAACTATAATATTTGGATCCCGAGTCCAAACAACGGCCTTGATTGTTCCTTTGTGGACACCCGGTCCAATCTCGAACCCATCATCTTGAGAAATGTTTCTAGTGTCGCTTCCATTGCCATTGGAAGTTGCGCCATTTGCGCCGTTCGAATGGAGTTTCGCGAGGTCAAAAATGAAAAGTTTCTTATCAGTTCCTCCTGTCGCAAGAGTAGTACCAGAATCGGGAGGAAATGCGACAGCTCGGACGACATGCTGATGCTGGATAGTATAAAGGGTTTCTCCAGTATATGTATCCCAGACCTTTCTGTACACTCATTAGTGATATTCACCAAATATTGGCGCAAATGACATACGCAGTAAAATCTGCGGAAGCAGTCGCAGCATATTTAGCATCCGGAGAAAGTCTAGCTTGATATACTGCGCCCTTGTGCCCAAAGAAAGTACCAATCCTTGATTATCAATTAACATCTTCCAGAAGTAGAATTTGAATTGGAACATACCAGTCGCCATTGATACCACTTCTTAACATAGGGTTGTTATCTAGCATTTTGAGTTAGATATTTCCATATTCGAAACATTTCGGTCAATTGAATATGGTATACCTTTACATGCTGATATCATGTAATACTCGTCATCCTTTCCGTCCACAAATCCACAAAAGCTGATATGCGTAACAGGTCTTGAGTGACCATGGCATGTCAAAGGAACGTATTGCTTATTGTTCTCTGGCCCCACCATTTTGTATGTGTGAAAGGAAGTGTAAAAGTTGTGAAAAGACTGGAAACTATATCGTGTTATATGATCTGTCTTGAAGGAAAGATGTTCGTCTTTTCTAGTCGCAGGTTGATGTATACTTTGCGGCAAAAGAATGGGAGTGACCGTACTATGATGGTGGTAGACTGCTCTAATATATGTAAAAGAGAGGGAATGTTATTCAAGAAGATTCGTTAAACGTCGTTAAATTCGTAAGATGTTGATTAAGAGGTAGAATGGATGGAGGATGAAACTGGCTTGAGTGAAATTGAGATGGATGCTTGACACCTTCCTCACAATGAAAAGGAAAGAGGAGAAAGAAGCCAAAAAGAAATCCGTTCAGGAGGATATTGTGGTTTGTTTCATCGAAGTCAAGACTTAAGCTACCTACTCTGTAAATTACAATGTACCATTAATTACACTCATATCTCAGGCTCCATATCATTGGATGAGTAATCAACAATCAATCATATCTTGAAGAGGGAATTGCAGTGATTGATTAGTCATATGTTAGTAATACACTTGATTGGTGCTGTCTTGAGTGATGGGCTTAAAGTGATGTTTGAACTAATAGAATACGAGTAAGTCAGTCCTACAGGGGTTAAGTGCGTGTCATTCCAGAGGCATTCATGCTCCATATAATAATAGTACTAGTACCCTAGGTATGTGAGGTAGTTTATAGAGGGGCAACTTTAAGGAAGCTTATGGTCAAACATGGAACTGGAACTGGAACTGGAACTGTAACTATAATCAACTTCCATTATTTCAAACACATAGCAACAATCTTTTCATACTCTTTCTTCATAATTGTGTCAGTTCTTGGAATTGCACACATAACGTCAATCAAATCAGCATGGCAGAATATAAATTATCTGCATCGTTGACAGGTCATGAAGACGATGTAAGTTGATGATACGTTACTTCACTCTCCAACATGGTCAACCTAGATGTTGGTGACGACAACATATACTAATATCATATTCCTCAAAATAGGTTCGAGCTGTAGCTTTTCCATCGTCGAAAGCTGTAGTTTCAGCATCTCGAGATGGAACAGTACGATTGTGGAAACAACTCTCAGATTACCCACCAATATTCGATGCCACCATTTCCTCTCATGCAACAGCTTTTGTAAATACAGTCGCATATTTACCACCGAGCTCGCAATTTCCAGATGGTCTGGTTATCTCGGGTGGAAAGGACACAGTTATTGAAGTTCGACAACCTTCGAAAGGACCAGACGAAAATGCCGAAGCTTTACTTATAGGTCATAGTCACAACATATGTGCTTTGGACGTAGATCCAGCAGGACGGTTTATAATCAGCGGAAGTTGGGACGCAGAAGCAAGAATATGGCCATTAGGAAAGTGGGAATGTGAATCGGTCCTCAGAGGACATGAGGGTAGCGTTTGGGCGGTTCTTGCCATAAATTCGGAAACTGTCATCACGGCTTGTGCGGATAAACTCATTAGAGTATTTCATACCAGTGGCAAATTACTGCGGACTATTCGAGGAAGTGCAGATGTTGTTCGAGCTCTTTGCAGGTTACCTAAAGGTCATTCATCTGGGGCAGATTTCGCATCGGCAGGTAATGATGGCGTCATCAGATTGTGGACCCGTTCTGGCAAACAGGTGGCTGAATTACATGGACATGAGAACTTCATCTATTCTATTGCATCTACACCTTCCGGAGATATTATCAGTTCTGGTGAAGATCGAACCCTGAGAGTATGGAAGGACAATCAATGTATCCAAACAATTACACATCCCGCGATTTCGGTCTGGGGTGTAGCTGTTTGTGAGGAGAATGGAGATATTGTCTCGGGTGCAAGTGATAGAGTGGTGCGAGTCTTTACGAGAAATTCGGAGCGTTTTGCAGATGCAGAGACAACAACATTATTTGAAGATTCGGTCAAGGAGTCATCTATACCTCAACAGTCGTTACCTGAAGTCAACAAGGAGAAACTTCCTGGACCAGAATTCCTTACGCAGAAGAGTGGCACTAAGGAAGGACAAGTACAAATGATCCGTGAATTGAATGGGGCTGTTACTGCACATACTTGGTCCAGTGGTAAGTCATTCTCGATGTTGAATGTGGGGCATTGAACTAATTGTTATTTAGCCCAGGGTCAATGGATAAATGTAGGAACTGTGGTTGATGCTGTTGGGAGCAGTGGAAAGAAAGTTGAATATTCCGGAAAGGAGTATGACTTCGTTTTTGATGTTGATATTGAGGATGGCAAACCTCCCCTCAAACTTCCCTACAACTTATCTCAAAACCCTTATGAAGCCGCCACAAAATTCATTACAACCAACGAGCTTCCAACAACCTACTTGGAGCAAGTAGCCAATTTCATCACAACCAATACCCAAGGAGCTACGATTGGCCAAACTCAAGAAAGTTCTGGGCCGGATGCATGGGGTAGCGATCAAAGATACCGACCAGGCGAAGGAGACACCTCGGCCCCTGCAAATATCCCACCACCACCAAAGGTTCTCCCACAAAAGGAGTATCTCACGATTATCGTCGCTTCGGTACCAAAGATGCAAAAAAAGATTGAAGAAGTCAACAAGGCATTAATTAACGATGGTCAAAAAGGTGTATCTCTAAATCCTGAAGAGCTCGAAATTCTTCAAACCCTCCGACAACATCTCGAATCTACCGGTGCCACAAAGACTTCTCAATCTGTTACCGGAGGCCTTGATTTAGCTATCAAACTCTCCACCCACTGGCCATATAAAGACCGACTCGCTGGTCTCGATCTTCTTCGTCTTCTAGCCATTGCACCTGAAACGGCAACTTTCCGTAGCAACGGTGGTTGGTCCATTATCGATGTTTTTTCACAGGCTGCTTTAGAAGTTTCACCTCCTTCTGAAAACCATATTATGATGGCCGTTCGTGGTTTTGCTAATCTTTTTGACTCCACCGAAGGTCGTCAATTAGCTACTGAAAATTTTGATAAAGTCCACGCTTTGATCAAGACAGCTATCAAAACTTCTACCAATAGAAATCTGTTAGTAGCTGCCACAACTGTCTATATCAACTACGCCGTTCTATTCACGGAAACAGATCCGGATTTCGAACAGGTTCTTGCCGTGTTGGATACAATTACGAGTATCTCAAAGACACAAGTGGATAGTGAGGTGATTTATAGAGGATTAGTTGCCTTGGGTACGCTATTAAGTGTGGGAGATGAGATTAGAGAGGCTGGGAAAGATGTTTATGGCGTTTTGGCCGCGGTGGATGGTTGCGTTAAGAAGGCTACTGATCCACGAGTGAAGAATGTGGGGAAGGAGATTAAAGAGTTGCTTGCGTAGTGGGTGAATGGGGATAGAATTGGCGAGAGGGAAGAGAGGATAATGGTGCAGGAACGAAAATAATGAATACATGAACGATATGGAATAAAGATTTTTACAGCATAGCTGGGGGTAAATATCTTTTTTGATTCTTTAGCCTTTGGCATGTCGACAGTAGCGATTGCATTAGATATTATATTATAAATGCACATATTTTTTTAATGTGGAATTGAGGATGCGATTGACCTTTTTAGGGGGGCGGGGAGAGGTGCAGATTGTGTAGTGTAGTGTAGTGTAGTTGGTTCATGATTTCATTGATTCTCATGGACTGAATGATGTCCGGTTTTTGTGTCCTAATACTAGCTAACATGAGCGTGTATATTGATCTTCTTCCCTTTCTCCCTTCCTTCCTTTCCTTTCCTTGATTCCTTCCTTCCTTCATCCCAAAAAAAGTACCAGCTCGATATGGGGAAGGGAAATGTAGATGTGGATATAAATGAAAGGTCAAATATTACAGAAGAGAAGATCAGAGAGAAAAAGAAAAAAAAGAAACTTCAATAGAGAGAGAATAGACGTGTGTTGAAATCAAATAGAAATAGACGCAGGCCTAGGGGTATTATTATCTTCTTGCTTTATTCGACTAGTCCATTGCGATCATTGCGCTTCCGTAGATAATAAGTGATAAGTGATAAGTAACAAACGCCTACTCCGTAGTCCGTAGTCCATAGTGCGAAATCACAATCCAAGGTGAAGGTAAAGGTGAGGTGGGGGGAAGGTTAGTCGGTCCTTCGAGTATTCCTGTTGCTGGTGATGGTGATGGTGATGGTGATATTGAGATTCGTATTGATGGTGTTTTGTTCTTATCTTTCGTACGTATCGATTTCCATTTTCAAGCTTCGCTTTATTATACTTGCTTGGTTGGAATTAAATCTGGTGGCGTGCTTTGCTTGCTCTGCTCTGCTCTGCCGTGATCGTAACGCATCTGTTTCCATCCTTCTCTTTCCTATTATATATCTAGCATTCTCTTTCTTCCCCTCTCCTCCTGCTTTCCATTCCTCCTCGCCCAGCCCACCATATCTCCTACAAGAATCCCCACATAGCCACACCTAGCACGCTCGCCAGACTTGCAACCCACAGCGAGCGGGACGCGGCTGCGGATGCGGGGGCGCTGGAGGATGTACCGGGGGCTTGGGCGTCGTTGATGGTGTAGACGTTGGCGAAGGAGATGTAGGAGGAGTTGAAACAGTTGGAACTGTTTACTTCGGCGACGTCTTCGGGGAGCGCAAAGGTTATGTCTACGCACTATGGGGGAGAGGGTATGTTAGTTTTTTTGTTTCTTCTTTGCTTGGGGATGTATGATAGGGGGATGTGGGGGGGAAAAACATACAGAATACAACGCAGCCCCATGAACCGCCGTCTCCACGACCTGAATCGTCGCATTATCCCCCACATTCACCGTCGTGTTAGCAGGCAATGGCACCTGTGGCAAGCAAAAGGTTCCCGGGTAGGGATTTTTACTCGGGCCGATAATTTGCATGACGGAGGTCATGGGGAAAGACATATTGGGAGGACCGTTGTCGGGACCGCTGGTGCCGAAACCGAGATTAAAGTAGAAGAAGGCGGTGGCGTGGCCTTGGAACCAGCCGGGTTGGACGGCGATGGCGCCGCCGTGGATGGGCCAGAGTGTGCGGTTGGTGGTGGTGCGCATGCCGCCGCCTGGGGGATGTTAGGGGATGTGGTTGAGGGGAGAAAGGAGCGGGAGAGAATAGGGTAGGTATGGAAAGGAGAGAGAAGCGTATGGATGGATATATGGGTAACTTGGAAAGCAAAATATCCATTCCAAATCCAATCCTCAACAGACCCCTCCTCGTGAACCAAAATTCCAAACTCCAACTCCAAAAGTCCAGAACGTGTTAAAAGACATGTCTACTTACAAGGGTACATCCACTGCATTCCATAAGGAAAAGTATCATTCGTGATCAAATTATCACCTCTCCATCCCGGATATGTAATCACCGTATGTGCCTGCACAAGAACACTCGTTGCGATCGCCAGAAGCGTTAATATTCTCGTCGTAAACATTTTGATATATCGGTCGATAAAAGATAAGTAATAGGTAATACTTGCTCGAAGGAAAGTTTGGAGATGTTATGGAGGAATTGGGTAGTTCGACGTATATATGTTTTTCGAGTATGATATTGGAATCGAGATTTAAGCTTGGGAGGGTGGTAGATATGCAGGTAATTAATTCAAGTGACAAGCATCAAACTCTCTCTCTGTTTGTGTGTCTTTCTCTTTCGCGCTTTGTATGAATAAAATACAAGAAATTATCAAAACATCACTAGATGGATGGGAAAGCTACTTCAAAAGATATCGCGAGGTATAAATTTGTGCGCAAAAGATGAAGGAACTGTTAATATGAGGCAGAGCCAAAAAAATATCACACCCGGGCCACACTTTGGACCGTCGATGAGTATTTGAATAATCGCGAACTGCATGTTCTAATTCGCGCTGACAATGCTTGACGAACATATTCGATGCTAGGTGCATGCATATGCCGATTTTCCATGGGCGTTTAAAGGGCATGACCAATTGGATATGAGAAGAGGGTGCGTGAAGAGGAAATGTATGCATGGGAGATATGGGAGGTGAAAGGAGTTATACTTTGTTTGGAATAGTAACAAGGGAAGTTTTCAATATTGGGAGTGATGGACGGGTTGATTTGTCGATGGGATATATATATTAATTATATGCAGATGTGGGAAGAATCAAAAGATGTGGTGAGGTGCTTTGGCCATTGATTGGATATGGGGCGATGAGACGGATTGGTTATGTGAGGGAAACAGGGGGTCCGGCTAATAGATGATTTGATATAAGCGCCAGGAAAGGATGGAGGAGATGGGGATTGGGGATTGGTTAAAGGGTTTGTGGAACTACCGATGATCATTGATTTTTAGATAGAATAGAAAGAGTGAGTATTAGCTTTTGTATGGACGATTCAAATGCCGAATAGAAATACTTCATTTTGAAGGAGAATGCATCCGGAATATGGAATCTGGACTCCGGAATGAATATTGTGCATATACATAGAAAGCAGGTACAAGAGACGTTTATAAGGGGGTTTTACCGGTACGTAGGATTTGAAGATAATCAACAGAGACACCAACAGACAACCAAATAATCAAACGAATGAGATTGAATGGGGCTGTCTCATTCAATTGCATATCTACTCGTCCGCTTGGCTACTTGCTTCAAAAGAATGACAATCCACCCAATAACAAGTTTTACCGAAGTCAAACCCCTCAATGCCATGCCCTCATACCATCAATACATATCACACACTCTCGCAATCACCGTTACATCGAACCTACAGTAACACAACACATGGTAGGAAGAACTGATCAGGATATAGAAATTCACTCATTGTACACGATATAGACACAATTCTCGAAAACACAATCAATCCCTCGTCTCGTCTCCGTTTTTGCAGTAGTTCTTTCCAGGCTGCATTGTCATACATTAATTTTTGAGTCTTGTATCAATTTACCGAGCCTCCTTTCTCTCGATTTCAAGATTTCGAGATTGATACTGGTACACCAATTCTGCAAGGATCAAATAAACAAACAAACATCTACCTATCCACGTCTTGCGGATCCGGATATTGTATTCCCTTTCGTTCCGTGGAGTTTCGGTACGATACAATGTACTACATACATACTGGTAAGATGTAAATGTCGTGATACCGGGACATATACCATGACTATGTCAGAATCCGGACTTACCCTATAGAAAATAATATAATACAATAAATCTAACCTTCCTTTTGGTATCACATCGCTCAGTAGAAGCGGTGAAAGAAGCTGGACTGGTGAAATGATATACATAGTATACGTGTCGGATTAATAGCATATCTGTCTATCTATCATTCGAAGAACGGCTTTCCTCTTCGGCTTCTCACCTCATTTTACGATATACAGAGTACCAAGTATGGACCCCAAGAACTAATTCAAATATAAACGGACGGACCTGTTGGACCCCAATTGGAATGGAATCATTGAGGGCAGCTCAAGCCTTGATATGAATTTTCCCAAAAAGGCGGTGCAATTATTTGATTAATCTACAATATTTCTGCCATATCTTTTGATTGATTATCGTGATTGTAAGATCTGCCCCTCTCGAGCCCCTCCAGTTGATAAAGTAACTTACATAGTCTTACTTTCTGACTTGATAGATAAATCTAAAAATAAACCCTGCCACATATTTTTCCCCTCCAAAATTATACATTTCTAAATCCACCCCTCTAAAACTTCCACATTCCATACCTACTTGTAAAAGCTGAAGAAGAGTTACGCATCCCTTCCAAACGATCCCGCAGTAATCTGCGATACGATTGATTCTGCAGCCCAAAGCATCGACTCTCAAATATATAATCCAACCAGCGATCTGGAATTAAGAAGGATCTCTTCCCGTGGCTGACTGCATTGTACTATAAGCAACTGTGCGGCGTTTGTGTTTCTTCATACATTCCACGTTTGCGCGGGTGCTGGGGATTGGTAATACCCGACGGGCTGAGGCTTAGCTTACCTGGTAGTCTGGTAGTTAGTTTGATACGGGGTATTTGGGTGGTTGCTTACGTTGGATTTTGGGATTCTTGGGGTTGCGAGGAGACGGATAAGATAGGAACGGGAAATCTAGCAATGCCGCATACGAATCGCAAAAAGAAGAGTCGAGCTGGGGAAACCGGGGATGCGGCAACAAACGGGACGGAAACCCCCAAAAAGATTGCGCAGCCGACGAAGAGGAAACAGATCGAGGATGCAGAGGGCTGGACACATGTCGTGGGGGGAGGAAAGAAAACCGGGGGTGCAGAGACGTGGACGCATGCGGGTGATTTTGTGAAAGATGGAGTGGCGTATATTGAGAGGACGAGGGAGGAGATGCAGGCGGATTTGGAATATTATAGAAAGCAGTGGGAGAATAGTGAGGCTGCGACTCAGTTGAAGAAGATTTTGAAGGGCAGGAGCGCGGTCAAGAGGGTGGTTTGTTTGGGGTTGGGAAGTTTGCAGAGTGCGAGGAGAGAGGGGCGGAGGAGTAGTTATACTCAATTGGCGGCGTTGATGATGATTATAGAGGAGTTTGGTAAGTTGTGTTTGGAGTCGCAGATGGGAAATACTAATAAATTTTCAGGTGGTATGGGTGAGGATAAGATACAATGCATATTTCAAGACCCGCAAAATACCGAAACCGACAAGGAGTTCTTTACATCATTGGGGGGAATGGTGGTAGACAATCCTTTAGCATTCGATTATGTTAAAGAGGATACTCTAGTCTACGCGATACATTGTTATGGACCAGTTTACAAGACGATTAGCCAAGGACCTCGACCAGCAGTACTCATAGGAACAGATGTGGATAAATTGTCAAATTTGTGGCTGTAAGTTATATGGCATATATTTTTTGAAAGATGCTATACTAACATTTCGCAGATCTAAAACTGAAACCCTTAAAGAGCATTTACATGATATGATCAAGGATTGCGAGGTTATAAATTTCCCCCAACTTCGACATGATTTCTCAGATACAAAGATATACTGGCGAAATGAACCAGCAGTCTGAAAGGGGTGTAACCGAAACCGAACTATTTCTAGCATCGAACCTCAAGTTTGTCTAAACACTAGATATATTCTTGATTCAAAGAGTGTTTAGGCATATCCTCAATTCAGATCTATCAAAGAGATCAATTAATCTCACTAGATTTCACCACCGTACCAAAAGCATCCGCCAACTCCGCCAAAACCGTCTTGACCAAGTCCTCCGCCTTAACTCCCGGAATATCTCGATCCCCAATCGCATCCTCCACCAACAAAACCTCATAGCCCTTCTCGGCGGCCTGTCTCGCCGTCGTACTCACACACACATGAGCCATATACCCCGTCAACACCACCTTGGATTTTCCCGTCTCCTTAATGAATGCTTCCAAATCGGTACCGGTAAAGGAACCAGGATGTTGTTTCCCGATGACTTTCTCACCGTTCTTGGGAGTCAGCTCCTCGAATTCCTTCGCGAGCTCGGTGTCGGGTGTGAAGACGGGTGCGCCTGCGGGTACTTGGTGTACTATGTGCACGAGAGATGCATTGGCTGCGCGATATTTTTCGAGGAGAGTGGAGATGACTTTGCGGGAGGAGGAAACTTGGGAGACTTGGAGATGGCCTTTGGCGTATCTGTGAAGCGGGGTTGTTAGTATGTGGTTTTGTGGGTAGTGAAGGAGGTGGATGGATAGATGATCAAATTTAAAATTCAATTGAAATAATATATATACTCATTCTGTGCATCAATAATCACCAAGACACTATCCTGAACAGAAGCAGTAGATGGTGGAATACCAATTATTTCTCTGAAAGCTTTTGCTTGGGATGACATGATGATGATGGTGGTATCGGATTATCTGCGGATAAATGGATTATCCTGAAATGATGATGCAAGAGAGGTAGATAGATTGCAGAAAATAGAGAATCAAATAAAGGAGATTGATAGAATTCCCTGAACTGAGATACTTTGGATTCTGGATTGATTTGGATTTGGATTTGGATTGGATTCGTATAATGTATGAAATTCTAGAGTATCTAAGAGATAGTATATATACAGAGGAGGAGATTTCCTCGGGGTTTGTGTCCTAATGCGGGAGAGGGGTGAGGTGAGGTGTGTGGGTTATGATGTTAGTTGCTAGCTGGTGTGGGGTTGTGATGAGTGATGGTTCCCCTCGATTTATGTAGAGAGGATAGAGGATAGAGGATAGAGGAGAGAGGATATGATTCGTGGGTTTGGGTTGGTGTGGTGAGCTTTGTGGTGGGCGGTTTTGAGCTTTGTGGAGGTGGGAATGGATGATGAATAGTGGATTGTATGTATTATATGCATTGTATGCATTGTATGTATTGTATGTATTGTACTGGATTGTACTGTGTACAAGGGGCTTTAATGTGATGTGCCCTACAAACCCTCAACTGTTAGCATCTCCTCCCCTCTTCATCTCCTCTTCCCCTCTCTTGCTCCGCCTATACACATACAGTAGACACACTGTCATTGGGGATTGGGATTGGGATTGAGTGAGTGAGTGATTTGTGTTTGTTCATATATCACGTGCTTACGTATAGCGCCTTATCTATTATCTACTGTATATCTACGAGGGCGTGTCTGATGAATGCCGGGCAATATAACCAAACTCACTAAAATTACTATGGGATTTCAAATTAGCTAGATAACTTTATAAGTTTGATGAAATAAAAGAATCTAAGAAACAAATATAATTTTGGATATAAAAACTATCTATTTTTTTAATTTCTTTTGGAAGATATTATAATAAATTGAATTGATATTGAATTCCAAAGTAGGTGATTTTGGG
>JBBMOJ010000717.1:0-14449 GCA_038090695.1 Sclerotinia spermophila | reverse complement strand
TACCTAAGCATTCGGGATCACGTGACGTCTACTGTGGCAGACCATCGTAACAGTACTATAACTCCATTATTGATTGGATAGTAATAACTCTAAAATTTATATTCAAATATTACTCTAAATATTATTATTCTATTAATTCTATTGCAATTATTATTTCCAATTCTATATTAATTTTAATTGATACTATATTGAAATTAGATCTATGTTTATATAGCAAAAGACTAATATCGAAGTTTTATCAAATTTTGATAATGGAACTTATTGATAAGAGCTTTGAGAATACTTTATTATTGTTCCAAAACTTTTTAATCCTTTTCGAGTTTGTTAATTCAATCCTAATAGTAGTTGAAGGAACTACTATAGAAAGTCCTGGAATTATAATATATATATAATCGCTTGAGCCTAATTGCTATTATATTTTCCAAATTTGCAAAACTATAAATATTTATATTAGAATGATTTCAAATTAGCCGATCCTAAAACCAATCTTAATATAGATTATTACTAGTTTCAGATTATACAAAAGACTATTATAAAACAAAAACATTCTACCCCGACTAAATATATCATTACTATCAAACCCCCCAAACAAGCTGATCAATATATTACAAAATATCTGATAGGAGATGAATGATATAAAATTCCTTATAGTTAATAACTTTATTCAATTTTATAAAAATCAGAAAGCTTATATTACAAGAATATCCTAGAATGAATTAAATAAAGTTTGCAAACTATATCGAATAATAGTTGATAATCCTATTTAACTATATTGTAATATTATAAAAAGTAATATCGAAAAGTTTATAGAAAAGACTAATCAATCTATACCTTCTATAACAAAAATTCAAAGCAAATTATTATTCCAGCTTTGTAATCTATTCGCTGGTTTTCTATCCTCTCTTATAAACAAATTCCCACTACTACATTTTTAAAATCATAAAATTGAATTCATATCAAATAAAGAACCTCTATATCAGAAAGATTATCCAATATCCCCAACCAAACTTCAAATTATTTATAAACAGCTCAATAATAATCTCAATAAAGAATTCATTCATAAATCCTACTCCTAATCAACCATTCTATTTCTCCTTACCACAAAATCTGAAAGAGGTATTCGAATTTACCAAAACTATTATAGACTAAATAACATTACTATCAAAAACCAATATCCTTTACTACTTATTAAGAAAACCCTCGATACTCTATATCACGCGACGTATATCGATCGTCGTCCGATCAGGCTAGTATAGTATTAAGCTCGAGTCGATTATATATAATAGTTGTATACACACTCTCTTTAGATCTGTAGCTTTTAATTCTAAGGTTGATTTTTAAAGTGTATTGGGTTTTTTTATATTATTAAAAGCTCCTTTAGATAAAAAATAGAGTAATATATATATATATTTATACATATCACATACTCCATATACTTCTGGTTCAGTTTATTATTTACTCTTTTATATATTTATAGACCTTTGATTGGATTTTTTAGTATTGTCTTTAATTTCTTATTCTTTACTTTCTTAATTATAGATTTAGATTCGATAAACTTTGTGATTAGAGAGCTTTGCGGCGAAGTGATTCGTCAGTGGAATGAAATCGTTTTCTTATATTCCCTAATCCTCGAATATTGTTTCCTAGCTTCGATTCTATATTCGAAACCCTCTCTTTCTGATTTAGAAAAGTTCAATAGTAGCTTTCAAAAGTTTAATATATAATTACCCTCGATTAGGGCAAAATTACAAATAGATAGTATAGCGATTGATAACTTTATAACTCAATTCTATTATATTTATTTAAATCTTGAATTCTAGATATAAGCTATAGTTCTATCTCAGTTTTCTTTTTTTAATTAGAATGTTCCTTTCGATTATATTACGATTTTGGATCAATTCATATGTATTTATAACAATCCGAATAAAGTTCAGAAAGCTGAAAATAAATTATACACTTTTAAATAAGAAACTAATTCTCTACATACCTATATTACAAAATTCAAATATACTTTTTACAAAACATATAAACAGAATTAACCCGATTCGAATAAAATCTCAACTTTCTATAATAAATTCAATACTACATTTAGAAATCGTTTTATTCAATAGCTTACTCTTCTCTACTTATATCCCAACTTTATCTAAATAATACAATAACTAGCTATACATACAATATATAGATTTAACAATTCGCTCTATTCCAAAGCTCCACAAATATTATAGAATCTATTCTACTGTTGGAATCCAAATCCAATAGATATTAACAATCTTAATATTATTAGCTCTTTTAATACTTTTAATAATCTATTTATTAAAAAAGACTTTACCCCTATATATCTATATCTATATATATTAGAATTTATTCCTATTGAAAAAATATATCTTCAAAAAGAAAATAAATATATACAATATAGAAATATTTTTTATTAAGTATATACCTACTATCTTGACTCATATTAAAAAGTTCGAGAATAATAAAACCCTACTCTTTCTGAATTAAAAGAAATTTATAATTTAGAAAAGAATAGAGATTTAAATGAGATAATAAATAATCAATACTTTAAAGAAAAATTAGAGAAAATAGAATCAGTAATAAAGACTTAGGAATTGATAAGGATAAATAATATGTATTAGGAATTTCTTAATAATCAATAATCATTTTCAATTTATATCTTTCTTTATAAAACAAGTTCGAAATGAATTCTACAAAAGGGGGGGGTAGTGTTATACGATATATATCGATTATTATTCGATTAAGCTAGTATAGTATTAAACTCGAGCCGATTATATATAATAGTTGTATATATACTCTCTTTAGATCTATAGCTTTTAATTCTAAGGTTGATCTCTAGAGTACATCGAGTTCTTCACACTCTATATTATATTAAAATTTATATAAAACTAGATATTATTATTATATTCAATAAACTATAGATTATAGAAAACTATAAATGAAAAACTGTTTTTACAATTCGCTTTAGTCTATTCGAATCCTTAGTAATACCTTTCAACCTTTATAATACTCCTATCTTATTCCAGAATTATATTAATTATATTATTTTCGATCTTCTAAATAAGAATTATATAATATACTTAAACAATATCCTAATCTACTCCAAGAATATTATAGACTACCAAAAACAAGTCCACAAAATTATTCAAAGATTTATTAATACCAATCTACAAATCGATATTAATAAATACGAATTTGAAATTAAAAAAACGAAATACCTTAGCCTAATTATTACTCCAAGCAATATCGAAATGAATCCTAATAAGATTAAAACTATTCTTAAATAGAAATCATTAATTAAATTTAAAGATCTCTAATACTTTCTAAGATTCACTAATTTCTACCAATATTTCATTTGAAATTTTTCTAAGATTATAAATTACTAAATCATCTACTAAGAGAAGAAAACATATAGAATTAAACTAATAATTAGGAAAATATTTTCAAAACACTAAAACAAGCCTTCACCTCTACCCCAATCCTTACAATATTCGATCACTATCACTATATAGTTATCGAAACAGATACTTCGGATTAGATTACAGATAGTATCCTTTTATAATACAATAATAAAGGCCGATTATATCTAATCGTATATTTCTCCTCGAAATATAATATTACCGAATATAATTATAAAATCTACAATAAAGAATTACTAATTATTATTAAATCATTAGAAAAATAAAGACCCGAACTATATAGAATATAAAAGCTATTCGAAATTATTACGAATTATAAGAATCTGGAATATTTCATATCGATAAAGATATTAAATCAAAAGTAAATTAGATGGGCCGAATTCCTATCTGATCTCAACTTTTATATTATATATCTGTCACGGGTTCAATACGTAGTTATATGGATGCCTTAGGCATCCACCCTCCATATAGTCGGCGCCTCTCCGCCCCCTTCTTCACTCTTTGTAGAATATCATACATCTTACCTAGTACCTATCTTGCACCATAATAATATCGATCTAACTATAAAGTAATTCACTCTAATATACTAAACTAAAAAATAGAAGATCGCTTTATACATACAAATCCCAATAACAACCAGAT
Source organism: Sclerotinia spermophila (assembly GCA_038090695.1). Classification (NCBI taxonomy): domain Eukaryota; kingdom Fungi; phylum Ascomycota; class Leotiomycetes; order Helotiales; family Sclerotiniaceae; genus Sclerotinia; species Sclerotinia spermophila. The sequence continues at coordinate 10,373 of JBBMOJ010000717.1, read as the reverse complement.
TAAAAATCGATTATAAACAATTCTCCCAAAAAGAATATTTAATACTACTACATTCAAAAACCTTATTTAACAAATAAATAATAATATCAATCTCATTACAACCCTTATAGATATAATTATCCCCAATACCAAAAAACCAATCGACAACTTTATTAATAAAATATACAAATCATCCGAATTGATTACTATTATATGTAAAACATTCCAAAACCTAACTATCTGTTATTAACTATTATTAATTTGAAAGGATCTCCGAATTGTCTTACAAGATTGTAGACTAATCAATAATAAAATCTTCTATTGAAATCATCTTTCCGTTTTTCTTTTTATTAAATTCTATATATAGATTATATATTGAATATACTTTATCAGACCTACTAGATATCCCGATCGAATTAAAACTATTAATTCAATCTCCTATATTTATTAATAATCCAATATATTAAAGGAAATCGAAACTTTTATATAAGCTTACTAACTCTGTTTCTAAATTAAAACCTCCCATTTTATTATACCTAGATTTCTAGAACCTCTATTGATATCATTTCGCCCCTAATCTGATATCTCTATTGATTATATTACACCATTACTAATCAGCAAATACTATAGAAAAAAATATCAATATATTATTACAATCGTTTACTATCTAATAAAGATATATCATTTTATACTAATTGTAAAACTATTTATAGAGAAGCTTATTAATTGGTTTATTAAGAAAGTTTACTATCTATATAATACTCCCAACAATATTGTTTTCAATAGAGATTTATAATTCGTTTTAGAATTTTGGAAATACTTATTGGAATACTTATCAATCGCTTTGAAACGATCCTTCTTATTCCACCTAGAATCCAATAGTTAAATAGAAAGAATCAATATAATAATAGAACAATATCTCAAAGCTTTTATAAATTTCTATTAAAATAATTAATATAATTAGTTCCTATTTATAGAATTCGTATTCAATAATACTATCTCAGAGATTACCAATATATCCCCATTTTTTATAAATTACAGTTTTCATTTACAATTCAATATTAAGCCCTCTTCATTTATACCCCTAAGCTTATTATACTAAAGAAAATATAAATTCCTAAAAACCAATAAGATTATAAATCGGTTCAATCTTATTTTAACGAAATTGAAAGCTTTTACTATTCAATCTATCCAAAAATACAAGGATTACATCAATAGGATTTACACCAATACTCCTTTATATAAAAAAGATAATAAAATATAGATTAATATTAAAAATATAAAGATTAATCGCCTAATAAAAAAAAACAATAATAAATAGAATAGCTCCTACAAAATTCTTAAAGTTTATAAATATACCTATTTATTTCAATTATCTATTAATTTCAAGATTTTCTTTATATTCTATAATTCATTATTCCAACCACTCCATTATTCATTTGAATTAACTGGTTAGAATACAATCAACAAAGCTGAATCCTATCAGAATTAAGACCGTATCCTTAAAAGAGATAATAAAATAAATAAAAAAACCGAACAATAAGAATTCGATAAACTCCTCTATTACAATAAGAATAGATTTTATTATCAAATCAAATAGAAATATTATTTAGCATTCTAGTAACCTACCGAAGATCTTTATAACCAAAAAGATATAATCATTACTTTTCACTTAACTAATCCAGATAAACCGAACCCACCTATTTAAATAGAATTCAAAAGATCTACCAATCCTAATGCTCTACTAATATTAGTATTAAATATACTCCCGAAACAAAACCAAGATAGATCTAAAAAGTTTTATCAATTAATCACTATTCCAAAGAAGGTTTATTTCAATCCAATAATAGAAATTAAAATATTTTAGTATTATTTTGATTTTCATAGAAATTATATATATTACAATTATAGAACCAATCGCTTTAAGTAGAGGGTATTGTTATAACGCCAATTATATATTCTGTAGTTATCTTCGTATTTTAAGTATAAACTACTAGTATATTATACTTCCTATAAATAGGACTTCTCTCTTCTATAGCCTTCTATTCTTATAGTACAATATAAGTCTTTACTCGTACCCTGACAGTTATTTCTATATATTCTAAAGGAATTCTAATTAGTAGTTCTAGATTAATATTAGAAGAAGTAATAGAATTTAAGAATGCTATATAAAAGAATACTTAAATATGAATAAATATAATTAGATGTAAATTGTAAAGTCTTAAGGATAATAGTACCTTCGAAATTATAAATGGAGCTGTACCTGTTAGTAGAAAGCTATTGAGTAATAGATATATTCTAAGGAATAAACTAGATTGCTTTAGTAAGCTTATTAGAAGAAAAGTATAATTAGTTATTAAAAGGTATTTATAGAGATATAGAATAGATTTTCAAAAGACCTTTATTGATATAGTAAGGTATTCAATATTGTATATTTTATTAGTAAAAGTTATAATAGAAGATTTAGAGATCGATAATATAGATATTGATATTGTATTTTTGAATAATAAACTAATAGATACAAAAATCCTTATAGAAATATTAAGATTCTTTGAAACAATCTTTCCTGAAATCAAGTTCAAAAATAAACTATATCTCAAATTGAAAAAGTCTTTTTATAGATTTAAATAAGCTTTATATATTTAGTGGATAGTTATATAGAAATTGTTACGCGACGTATGTCGATCGTCGTCCGATCGGGCTAGTATAGTATTAAGCTCGAGCTAATTGTATATAATAGTTGTATACATGTTTTTTTTAGATTTGTAGCTTTTAATTTTAAGGTTGATCTTTAGAGTATATTGGGTTTTTCATATTATTAAAAGCTTCTCTAGATAAGAAATAGAATAATATATATATATATTTATATATATTGTATATTCTATATGCTTTTGGTTTGGTTTATTGTTTGCTCTTTTATATGTTTATAGATCTTTGATTAGATTCTTTAGTATTGTTTTTGATTTCTTATTCTTTATTTTCTTAATTATAGATTTAGATTCAATAAACCTTACGATTAGAGAATTTCATAACAAAGTAACTTATTAATAGAATGAAATCGTCTTTCTATACTCTCTAATCCTCAAATATTATTCTCCAATTTCAATATTTATATATCCGAAACCTTTTCTCCTTGATTTAGAAAAGTTCAATAGTAATTCCCAAAAGTTTGATATATGATTATCTTCGATTAGAACAAAATTATAAATAGATAATATAGCGATTAGTGATTCTATAATTCAATTCTATTATATATATTTAAATCTTGAATTTTAAATATAAATTATAGTTCTATTTCAACTCTTTTCTTTTGATTAGAATATTTCTTTTGATTATATTACGATTTTGGATCAATTTATATATATTTATAATAATTTGAATAAAGTTTAGAAAGTTAAAGATAAGTTATATACTTTTAAATAAGGAATTGATTTTCTATATATTTATATTATAAAATTCAAATGTATTTTTTATGAAGTATATAGATAGAATTGGTTTGATTTGAATAAGATCTTGATTTTCTATAATGGATTCAATATTATATTTAAAAATTGTTTTGTTTAATAGTTTATTTTTCTTTGCTTGTATTTTGATTTTGTTTAAATGATGTAATAGTTAGTTGTATATATTATTATGTGATATATATCGATTATTGTTTGATTAGGCTAGTATAGTATTAAGCTCGAGCCGATTATATATAATAATTGTGTATATATTCTTTTTAGATTTGTAACTTTTAATTTTAAAATTAATTTTTGAAATATATTGGGTTTTTTATATTATTAAAAGCTTTTTTAGATAAGAAATAGAGTAATATATATATATATTTATATATATTATATATTTTTAGTTTGGCTTATTATCTATTCTTTTATATACTTATAAATTTTTGATTAGATTTTTTAATATTATTCTTTATTTTTTATTTTTTATTTTTTTAATTATAGATTTAAATTCGATAAATTTTGCAATTAAAAAACTTTATGGCGAAATAACTTGTCAACAAAATGAAATCGTTTTCCTATACTCTCTAATCCTCGAATATCGTTTTTTAGTTTCAATTTCTATACAATCAAAACCCTTTCTCTCTGATTCAGAAAAGTTCAATAATAGCTCCCAAAAGTTTGATATATAATTACTCTTGATTAAAGCAAAATTACAAATAGATAATACAGCGATTGGTAATTTTATAGTTCAATTCTATTATATATATCTAAATCTTGAATCCTAGATATAAATTATAGTTCTATCTCAATTCTCTTCTTTCGATTAGAATGTTCCTTTTGATTATATTACAATCTTGAATCAACTTATATATATCTATAACAATTTAAATAAAGTTCAGAAAACTGAAAACAAATTATATACTTTTAAATAAAGAATTGATTCTTTATATACCTATATTATAAAATTCGAATATACTTTTTATAAAGTATATAAACAAACCTAGCCCAATTTGAATAAAATCTCAATTTTCCGTAATAGATTCAATACTATACTTAGAAATCGTTTTATTTAATAACTTATTCTTCCTTATTTATATCCTAATTTTATCCAGATGATATAATAGCTAGCTATATATACAACAAATAGATTTAACAATCCACCCTATTCCGATACTCTATAAATATTACAAAATCCATTCTACTCTTAAAACCCAGATCTAATAGATATTAACAACCTTAATATTATTAGCTTTTTTAATACCTTTAATAATCCACCTATTAAAGAAAGCTCTACTCCTATATATCCATATCTATATATACCAGAATTCATTTCTATCAAAATAATATATCTTCAAAAAGAAAATAAATGTATACAATATAGAAATACCTTTTATTAGGTATATACCTACTATCTTAATCTATATCAAAGAATTCGAAAACAATAAAACCCCATTCTTCCCAGATCAAAAGAAATCTATAATTTAAAAAAGGATAAAGATTTAAATGAGATAATAAATAGTTAATATTTTGAAGAATAATTAAAGAAGATAGAATCAGTAATAGAAGTTTGGGAATTAATAAGAATAAATAATACATATTAGGAATTTCTTAATAATCAATAATCATTTTCAATTTATATCTTTCTTTATAAAATAAATTCGAAGCGAATTCTATAAAAGGGGGGGGTAATGTTATGCGATATATATCGATTATTATTCAATTGGACTAGTATAGTATTAAGCTTGAGCTGATTGTATATAATAATTGTATATATACTCTTTTTAGATCTGTAACTTTTAATTCTAAGGTTGATCTCTGGAGTGTATCGGGTTCTTTATATATATAGTGAATGGATTTAATAATCTGCTCTATTCCAATACTCTATAAATATTATAGAATCTATTTTACTTTTGGAATCTAGATTTAATAGATGTTAGTAATTTCAATATTATTGGTTCTTTTAATATCTTTGATAGTTTATTTATTAAAAAAGATTTTATCTTTATATATTTATGTCTATATGTATTAGAATTCACTTTTATTGAAAGAATATATCTTCGAAAAGAAAATAAGTGTATACAATATGGAAATGCTTTTTATTAGATATATACTTATTATCTTGACCTGTATTAAAGAATTCAAGAACGATAAGATCCTACTCTTTCTAGATTGGAAGAAACCTATAATTCAGAAAAGGATAGAGATTTAAATAAAATAATAATTAATTAATATTTTAAAGAACAATTGAAGGAAATAGAATCAGTAATAAAGGTTTGGGAATTAATAAGGATAAATAATATATATTAGGAATTTCTTAATAATTAGTAATCATTTTCAACTTATATTTTTCTTTATAAAATGAATTCAAAATGAATTTTATAAAAGAGAGGGATAGTATTATGCGATATATATTGATCGTTATTCGATTGGGCTAATATAATATTAAGTTCGAGCTGATTATATATAATAATTGTATATACATTCTTTTTAGATTTATAGCTTTTACTTCTAAGATTGATCTCTGGAGTGCATCGGGTTCTTTACAGAAATTCTTTAAAAAGATTAAACTTGAAGAATCAATAACAAATCCAAATCTTTTTATAGAAAAAGAAGTATATATTTTATTATATATAGATAATCTGTTAATAATAGGAAATTGTATTAATATTGATTCTATGAAAAAGATAATAGAAAGTTAATAGAAATATAAGGATTTAGATAAAACTAGAATGTTTTTAGAATTCCAAATAAAATGAAATCAATGAATTCGATTTCTTAAAATATATTAATCCAATTATATAAAGAAGATTCTGTAAAGATTCGATATCGATATAATAGATACAAAAAACCTTTCTTTATTATTTGGTATTATTGTATAAGATGTATATAAAAACAAATTTCTTTATAATGATAATAAGATAATATATTTTCAAATTATTGATTATACTATTTATCTTTTCAATTGTATTCAATTTAATATAATATATTCTATAAACTAGTTTATTCGAGTTATATAAGTATTAGGGGAAAGTCATTTAGTATTTGTAAAACACTTGTTTTAATATCTTATTGGTATATATTCAATTGGTATAGTTTATTTAAATTGATTGAATATGTTTCTATACGAATATTAGGGATATATAGATTCTATTTGGGTATTTGTAATAGATAAAAAGTCAATATAAGGAGTAGCTTTTATTAGATATAGAAGAACTATAGTTTGGTTATTGATAAAATAGAAATCGATTTCCTTTTATATAATGGAAATAGAGATTATAGTAGTTAATGAAGGAATTAAAGAGATTGTATAGATAGAAAAGTGTTACGCCAATAATTAGGAGCACCGTGTTATATGACTTTCAGCACATAATAGAACGTCAGGGAGTGTCAGCGTTCCTAGAGTACAATATGATCTATTACAATCTATCATATTGAGAAATTCCAGGGATTAATATAATAAGGATAAAGGTTTATATAAGGGAATGGGTTTTATTATAATATAAAGCTTTATGCTTAAGAATAATTATTAGTTTTATTATTATAATTATAAGAATTGCAATTAGTTATAATTATATTAAATTTCTATTTGAAGTTTAGTCTAAACCATCTCAAGAGATCTCTAGCCATTTCTATATGACCCTAAAGGCAGCTCCCGTAATAAAAAGCTAATTAAAGACTTTAATGAATAATTGAATAATAAACTATTTATTCCAATTCTGTATTACAATAATACAAATAAAGTTGATTGAATATAAGAGAATAAGTTTTATAGTAAGGCCAAATATATTGATATCTAATGGTATTATATTCGAAAGGATATAGTAGAAGTTAAAAGACTCGATATTGTATGGATATTAGGAATTGAGTAAATAGTTGATATATTTATAAAGCAGTTAATCTATTTTGATTTTATTATATATAGAAAAGGATTGGGGTTGGATTTGGAAAGCTAAATATCACAATACTAGATTGTTATCTATTATTTTATCTACTATAGATAAAGAAATAAAGCTTAAAACTAAAATATTCTTATATTATAATACAATAAAAGATTGTAGGGTATTCGAATTCTATAGAAGATATAAATGCTATGAGTAGTTTAGAAAACTAATACTATTATAGAAGTTAATAAAGCTTTTTATAATTTATATATAAATCAGTTAAAATTTATATGTTTAGATAATAGTATTTCTATTATAAAAGGGATATTGGAAATTATATATACTACATACTACTTAATAGCACATACTTTTAGTTTCCCCCTATAAATCTTTTTATTATTATATAAATGGCAACTTTGTACTACAATACAAAATTATATCATAAATACTTCTATATATAATATTATTATATTATATGCAACTTGCTATCTATTTCCGATAACTATACTTATAATTTGTTCTATAATAACTCATTCCTTTAAATAAAGTTATATATATCACTCTAATAACTTTGAAATATAATTTCCCAAAAGACACCAAATAGATAGGCCACTATTAAGTATAATATAATTAGTAGATTAATTCTTAAAGATATATATATTATAATTATTCACCCGATCGCTTGCTGTTATTTATTTATAGTTCTTCGAGCACTCTGTAGGCTTTATTTCTTTATCTACCTCAAAGCAAATCAATTATTGTATACGAGTTTTATTAGTTCTAGGAAGAACAGCAATATAGGATTAGAGGTTCACAACACCTTCTCTTATACCCTCTGTTGTCTTTTAGGTTCGTAGCTGGCACCACGTACAGATAGGACTTCGTTTTCGCCGACCGCAATTGAAACTATAATCTATTCTTTCTTTATTAACTTCCCGATAGCCGTTACTAATTGCGACATTTGACGAGTGTGAATTCCAGAGATTCGTTCTTTATCCAGCATCCAGTATCCAGCACATTCCTCTTGACCCAAATCATCATGCGCTACAAAATCATGCTACCAACGCCGATTGTGCTTCCCTTTTCCACACGTAAACACCCCGCTGCCGATTCCCAAATGCCGTTATCCAATCCACCTGTATATCGAGAAGAAAAGAAAAAAATACTACTACTCTAAGCTCCATTCAGCTTCTACTCTCGGTGTGCGTATCGAAATCTTCCGCTACAATCGTCTCATCATCTCGATATTCTTTGAATTCCGTTTCCCGTACCCATTTCTCACTGCATGCAGATCCTTTCTGATAAAATTGTCCCGGCTTCTTGACAATAAAAGCAAACGTTTCATCATCCTCCAAAAAGATTTCACCTCTTCTCGAAGAGCGATTTCTACGCATATATTAGCCGCAGTCCAAATTTACCAAAGTAAAACGTAAAAAAAAAAGTAAAAAAAAAGACAACGTACCCAAATCTCTCTACAGATTCCAATGCACAAACCACAAACAAAAAAACCACCACAATTACCACCACCATAAAATCACTTCTTCCACCCATCTCCAGATGCGCCAGACGGGTTCTATATTTTACCGCCGTTCCGTACCACATATTTGAGCCATCGCATCCTGGATTTTCTCCCTTCATGCCCTTTCCCCCGGTTGCCCCCTCCCAGTATTTTCTCTCATCTTCTTTGCGTAATCCGGGTAATGCAGAAGTGGGCATACTCGGTCTTGCATCATCCTCATCACTCGTCTTGGTCAAACTTTGAAGGTAGGCCGAACTGAGTGGTGTTGCAGCGGAAAGTGCTTCATCTGCAGAAATATCATTTGAAGGAGTCGTGGGAGCATTATCGAAAACACGTTCCTCTGCAAAATATTCATTGCCTGAAGAGGAAGTCGTTGTTGGTTTGACAAAGGTTGGGATGGGTAGTTTTTGATGTTCTGGGAAATGTGGATTGCGTGGATCGCTGGGTTTGGAGCGGGATAGCGAGAGGGTATCTTTGACTGAGTGGAGTGCAGTGCAGGATTTAGAATTTAAACATTCTCGGATAGAAATTGGGAAAGCGGTTGAAAGTTGGAGGAAGAGAAGTAGCGAGAGAGGCGATGATGGTCGCATTTTTGCGATTGATATGAATAGAATTTAATTGTTGGGTAAATTCTCGAAAAGGTATCAAATGAGGAAGTGAGGTATATATGTTTTGAACAATAATATAAACAATACCGTTCCTCTTCGTGAATTGCAAGTGATGTGATGTTCCGATGTTTTCGGACAATGTGGTAGTTTTGTCACACTTGTTAAAATGTTTTAGGAATGCCGCAAACGTATTTGTCGATCGATGACTCTGCAATCTTTCTGAATACAGCTCAAGCTCAATACAATTAATTAATTGATGAATACTTTCAAGTATTGATATTATGAAAAGCCGGAGCAAGAAATGCAAATTGGACGGAAAGCAGAGAAGTGTAGAAAGAATATAAAGAAGTGATGGTGAAATGGTGAAAGCGAGGTAGGATAGGAAAGCTCTTCGTGTTTAGATCAAAAGAATAGATAGCAGAGAGAGAGAGAGAGAGAGCATGCAGGCAGGGGTGGTGTGTCGTATGTTTTAACCAATCATTTCATTCATTCATTCATTCATTCATTCATTCATTCATTCATCCACAGTTAGAAGAGAGGGAAACAAAAAAACCCAAAAAACCAAAAAACAATAGTCGCAACACAAACATATATTATTAGTATTTTCGGTAGGTCCTGGTGCTCCTCTCTCTGTTCAAGCCTTCAAGGGACCAATCAGAGTTACATGGGGGTAATTCCATCCACTTTACTTTGTGTTTCTTAGTTTCTAAACCTAATTTGATGAAAATCTTTTCCAAAGTTAAAAATCCATAATCCTAATTTGTAGATTGTATTGGGTTGTGGGTAGAGAAATAGCTTCAGCCCTTTAGGGTTCTAACTTCTTGCGCCATTTTCATGGGTACGTTCGAGCTTTGAGGGTAAATGGTGAGTGGTAAGTGGTAAGTGGTAAATAGTAAATAGTAAATAGTAAATAGTAAATAGTAAATAGTAAATAGTAAAT